>OMLC01094032.1:17288-46369 GCA_900302585.1 Regalecus glesne | reverse complement strand
ATAGACCTTTTAAAAATCAGTAATTACGTGCTTACATACAATCATGAAAAATAAGAATAAATAGATAATATGAAGAAAATATATGACGCAGAAAGAAACGGACAAAGCTAAAAACCAACCACAACAGGTCTATTAAAAGGCTTGTCTAAAAAGATATTTCTTTGAAGCTGCTTAAGTCCAAAGATTCCAAAGAAATCTAATGGATTGGGAAAGATTGTTCCAGATATTTGGGGCTAAAAATACAAAGGTGCAGACACCTTTGTATTTTTCAGTTGCAGTCGGGGATGGACTGAAGACAGAGGTTTGAGGATCAGAGCAGCGGGAAAGTTGAATGAGGAGTGAGGAGATCAGAAATATAACGGGGTGAGGTCATGCGGTGCTTTAAATGTAATTCACAAGATCTTGTAGATTATTCTAAATTTTATGGGAAGCCAATGGAGAGACGACAGAACAGGGGTAATGTGGACCTATTGCTACTTCTAGTGAGTAATATAGTAGCTGTATTTTTAGCCAATTATAAACTGTTTAAGGTAGCTTGATTGAGGTAAGAGTAGAGGGAGTCACAGTAATCTAGATGTGAGAAGATAAAAGTGTGAATTAATATTTCAAGATCCTTATAAGACAAAATATATCTGATTTTATAATGATTTCTTAGCTGAAGACAACAGGATTGGATAAGTTTAGTAACATGATGATCAAAAGACATTAACTGGTCAAAGAGGACATTAAGATTTTTGACAGTAGTTTGGATATTTGAAGGAAGTGGACCAATACACAGATCAACTGCAGTGGCAAAGTTCTCGGAACCAATTAAGAGAACTTCAGTTTTGTTGGGGGTGATGAAGATGAAGGAAATTAAAGGACACACACACACACACCGATTAGATCAGCCAAAACATAATGAATATTGTGTGGGTCCCACCTGTGCTGCCATCATCATCATCATCATCAGGGGTCACTGAAAGCAAGTACGACCGTCCACTCCATTGGGCTGTCTACTTGTAGGTCATCAGATGGGTGTAGAGGCTGATCCATGATCCACATACTTTGCTGCAGTGTGGATGGGAAAGTGGTGGTGTGTGATGGTCGGGCTTTTTCTTCCTCTCCTTGTGGTGCTGTCACTTTTCCCACTTATCTATCAGTGGTTTAAACGTTTTGGCAGATCATTGTGTGTAGATATGTGGACTAGACTTCGCTGCTTCAGTTTAGTTATTTTATGCAAGTGTCCTTAGATTACTTGTATCCAACTATGGCTATTTCTATTTGTTTTCTTTTTAAACTTTCAGGATGAAGCCTGGGGGTGGCAGCAATGACACGGGTGGAAGCGATGACACTGATTTGGAGAAAATGAAACAGGTAAAACTCACCACACCCACAGCAGCATTTCCCAAATCTGAATCTGATTAAATTCGAATCAAGGCATCAATGATGGGAGCACTATGACTCATTTTTTTCTATAAATTTGCTTGCAGGAAATTCTAGAAGAGGTGCGGAAAGAGCTTCAAAAAGTAAAAGAGGAAATAATCGGAGGTAAAATTAGTCCATGTTCTTTTCTAGTAAACCTTCAACCTCTATGCATTTTACTACCGTGGTTGATACTGCTGGCACTAACTATTTGGTTTTCTCACTTCCAACCCACAGCCTTTGTTCAGGAGCTGCAAAAAAGAAGCACATAGTTGTACTAATTGAGTATCAGCAAATCGGAGGGATGAGATGGATGGAGAAAGTTATGGCCCATCATGTGGCCCCTCCTCTCCTGCTCCCTCTTCATAGCCCAGGGACTTTTCTCTCTCCATCACACATTCTCATACTCTCTCTCTCTCTCTCTCCTACACCTACATAAATAAGCATACTTGCTTATGTGCACACCCTACATATTCACTTTATCTAAATGGTAACCCAGGGAACCTGTTCACATTGCCATCCAGGACTTTATTCACTGCCACCACTGTGTTGCTACCAGTGGTGAGCCTAATTTATCCATGTCCGTTAATCTAATTCCTTCATCAATTCTGATTGTTCCTTCCATGAGAACCACTTCAGTGCATCATCCCCCGTTATCCTTTCCTCCCTGTGTATATTTTGCTCTCACTTCCTCTCCCAGCTGTTGTCAGGAACACCAGTTATTGTCAGGGTGGTCTTCAGTATTCAGGGACATCATACTATTCACATTTACTGTAACAGCAAGATTGTGCATGCAGGGTTTTGTCAACGATCCTCTTTCTATGTATCACTCTCACACTTGGCACATCATTCATCACTAAGCATTGCCTTCACGGAGAGCTTGGGTTATACAATCCATGGTAGAAAAGCATCTCTCTGTTCATCTTTATCATGATTAGAGATGAAAGGACGGAACATGACCATGAATCTATGACCTCAGGGTGGGGAACTACCACTCCCAAACACTCTGACCCATGGCAAACAGCAAAGGATCAGCGTGCCGCTCTGCCTCATATTCAAGTGGATGTACAGCTGCAAAGAACACCAACAGCACAGCTTAAGCCTTCCATGCCGAGAGATAGAGAAATACGGATGGAAGAAGAGACAAGCTAAGGGAATGTGACTGACAACCTGAGTGTTGTGAAAAGAACAGTGTGTTGTAGTTTTGTGGCTAATGTGAGAAATTATTCTCTTGCATTGCGCTGGTTCCAGAAAAAAAAAGTGCATTTGTATACCACACTGTATCAAAATGCTCTCCCTCTCATTCAGAATGAGATATTTGTTGGCCAGTGCTGTGGTCCTATTATGTGCTTCTCGGTTGTTGTTTTTCTTCCATTCTAGGTTTGTTTTCTAACTTTGAAAAATGAAAATGGCCATGACAAGGTCAATTAATTTGGCCATGACCAACTGCCTTGAGAATAAATATATAAATATATATATATGAGGAAAATATATATATTTGTTTTGAGGGAAAATGTTAGCAAATTGAAATGCTGTTTCTATTTTAATTGAGATGACTGGTGAATGGGTTTTTTATTGTTTTCTTATTATGAGATGTTATTTTGGGTTTACTGTTTCTTTTTTCTAATAGAATATAGGCTTTTTACACTGAAATATAAAGAAAGGCTTAGAGACACTGGACTAGAAATGCCTTTATAGTCAAATACAGCTGCTTCTTGAAATGCATTATGTCCTTAGTCGTTTATTTTGCTTCCCCTTTAAATTCAGTGAGAAATCTGTTGGCCCTCAAAGGGTCGACCTGTTCCATTTCAAACTTGAGATAATGTGAGATCTGTGAACTAGACATCAGTTGTAGTTCTCCAGATTAACGATTATTTTAGCATCCCCCGTTAAACTGGCACACCAGATCCGGCTTGACGTAAAGCATTAACGGTGTCCCTAATTAGCCAACAACGTCTTGGAGCGTCTATTTCTCCTTGCATGGATGGACGATGATCTTGAATTAGTTTGGAACATATTTCAATTCTACAACGGAACTGACGTACAGAGGCTATTTATTTGGTGTAAGAAAGAAGGAAGAATCTCTGAATATCAAATAGATCTAAATTGCATAAATGCGTCTTTGAAAGGCGTGTTTGTGCTTAGTGAAGGATAATTTAACTTAAAGTCCACAAGTGTCCTTCCAGACTTATCCTTGGATGCTTCCGGATTTGTAGAGGTTCGGAGCCGCTTCCGCCGCCATTGCGGATTTTTTTTAAATTTGGGATCAGTACCGTAGCCACTGCTACTCATTGATGCAGTGGGGAAAACAAACACTAGAGGGGGAGAAAGAAATCCGACACCATTGATACTATATCTCGGGAAAGTGGTCAAAATATTTCTCACATTACTGCTTTCGGAATTTATTTTTTGTGACTGGCTCCGACCTACAACGGCACATTAAAGAGGTCGTAGCTAGCACGGTTCTACCTCCTAGCTAGCTCTATAGCTAGAATATTAGGACTCCGGGAGACGCTGAAGACAACGCCATGGCTCAAATCCTGCCTATCCGCTTCCAGGAGCATCTGCAGGTACATACCAACATGTATTTGATATGTTTCACACGTCGGGTACATTCACATTTGATCCCACGCTGCTTCGACCAAAAGTCCATTTACCATTCTTCGACAGTTGTATGGATGCGTTAGCTATGCTAACGGCAAACGTCAACAGCCTCGACAAATGAATGACCTCCTCTCCCGTTTAGCCACCAGCTAACGTTAGCTGTACTGCTTAGCTATCGATTTGAAGTTAATCTAACTGGATTTACTGTGATATTCACTGCGTATCAACTGCTAAGCTACACATTTAGATTTCCCTTTGACCTTCACTTTAAGTCTATTGCAATTATTGCTTGTGAGGATACGGACGAGTTGGCTATGGCTAAATAAGCTAGCTACGGGTTACAGCTGGTGTGTCGTGAAGGATAACAGTCACGTCACACTCGTTGTATACTCGACCTGTCAAACCGATGCCTATCCGCTCAAGTTTAATGCCTTTTAGTTTGCTGGTCTCACTACACAAACATTTTCTTTTTACCCTGACACCCACATGTCCTTTGAAATTAGTTTATTATATTCTTTCTGGACCTCATACCGTCTCATTGCTGACATCAATCACATGGTATCAAGCCATTTTGATAGCTTGATCTGGAAGCTGGGTCCTGACCGTCTCGTTTGCTATGTGGTATGAAAGCTAGCTTCTCCATCTGAAAGCTGATGTGAAGCAAGAAGTCTGCCTGTTCCGACAGTCAAACATGTCAACGTGTCATATTTTCTTGGTTATATTTTAGCCTCGAAAAGAAATTATTAATTTGAATACAATATTGGAACTGGCCCGAGAGGAGTCGCCATTATAAATCTTAAAGCATGACTTTTTTTCCATAGAGCTTTTCATCTGGAACATTTAAAACAAGTAGTAAAGATATCTCCCCCTCCAAAAAAAAGTTTATATAAAAACCCAAAGAGGGGATTGCCCCACTTGCTCTCAGATCAGAACACATGGTCAACTTGTGCAACCTTCCTTTGGAAGAGGTAGATATTGGGCATTCTGTATGGCCTGATAGGTGAGACTAAAGGCAGTAAAGTGGAACTCTGGATCGACAGGTTCACCAGCTAGAATATTATCCCACCACCTGAGACGGGAGACACCACATTCAACTGATGTGAATGTCAGCAACTTGTGAACATCCTCTCTCTAATTTCTGTGATGTGATTTATTCCTATCTCAGCTCCAGAACCTGGGCATCAACCCAGCCAACATTGGATTCAGCACTCTAACCATGGAGTCTGACAAGTTCATCTGCATTAGAGAGAAAGTGGGGGAACAGGCCCAAGTTGTCATCATTGACATGGCTGATCCCAACACTCCTATCCGCAGGCCCATATCTGCAGACAGTGCTATCATGAACCCTGCCAGCAAAGTTATTGCACTGAAAGGTAAGCTGTGGTCAAATCAATACACAGTGACCACATAACTTTGTGATTCTTAGACAGTTATCAAGAAAGTACTCAGGTTTTTGCCAGTTGCATCTCACTGTATGTTTTTTTAACATATTAGGCCATCCGTGTAAATTTTGTTTGTATTTGTCAGTTACCTAATTGTCACACTCTTCTCATTTTGATGTCCTGAACTAGCTCAGAGCATTTCTGTTTTGTTAAAAAGCATCTAAATAGTAAGATTTTTAGCTTGCAATCCTTAGGACTTTACTTCTGACAAAAAGACCTCTGTTAAAGTAGCCATAATAGCACCAGTAGTAGAAATGTCATTTTGACATGAATGCTTTGTCTATTTTTGCTTGTTTTTGCTCTTTTTCATTTCTTGCTGCTTTCTTATGTTTGCAGATGGTGAGTTGAATTTTACCTATCATGAGTTGTCAAACTGTAATCCTGTATGCACTACAATGAAATGTCTGCACAGTACTGATGTTAGAAGCAAGAGGTACTTGAATGTACAGTGGTGATGCGGGCCAGGCAGCTATAGTGAAGGCTTAAACATGGGGAGGTTAAGTTTATGTTAGATTAATCAGAATCAAGGTTAATAGCCATGTAGGTTTTCACACACATAGAATTTAACTCCAGTTTTTTGGCTCTTGCAGTGTACTGAACATAGAATAATGACACAACAATTAAACTACACAAAGTCAGAGGTCAGTTTTATTCTGTCATGACTAGTCCCAGGGGCAGCATGGTCAAGTGGGTAGAGCGGTCGTCTGGCAATCGTAAGGTTGCCGGTTCGAGCCCCGCACCTGCACAGAAGCGTGTGGAAGTATCATTGAGCAAGACACTGCTCCTCTAATTGCTCTGCCCTGTAATGGACTGGGGATCCTTCAAGGGTCTATCCCCGCCTTTTGCCCATGGAGAACTGAGATGGGCTCCAGTTCCCCCTTGACCCGATTTTGGATAAGCGGTTGAATGGATGGATGGATGGATGACTATTCCCCACATTATTGGGGTAGAGACAGATCTAGATCGAGCTAAGGGAATTAAGGCCAGCTGCCCCATGGTGGGTTCAAACTAGTAACATCTGGGTTGTCAGTTCCCAAAGTGTGTGCTCTACCACTGAGCCATCACAGCCCATAGATACATACACGTGGATTCTATGTAAAGGCAAAATAAGGAGTGATTAAGCACACAGTTGCTGATCAAAGAAGCTGAAAAAAAATGTCAGCAGATTCATTAAAGCAAACATATTTAGTTGATTACTGTAGACTTGAAGAAATGATTTTGGAGCTTTCAGACTCATACTATGAAGTTATCCCTCAAGTTAATTCATATAGTTTGGTCAGATTTACTAGATTCACATGACTTCCAGTACAGGATTAGGCTTGAGTGTAATACGAAACATAAGCATTCCTGTAAACTACATACCACGTTTTATATTCAAAATAGAATTCAGATATTGAAGATCTGTCCCTCCATTTGTACTAACTGTTTACACACATTATTTGTGCTGTAGCCTAATTTCTGTTGTTTTAAGTTTTCACTTTAGAGTAGATGGTTTAAATGTTTGTCACTGTATTGTCTACAATAGGCCATGCACTGTATTTTTTACATTATATAATTTGAGTTCTTCAGAATGATTGGAGAAATTTCACTATGCTCTCACTGTTTGGAGTGTATAGCTGTGATTCATTTAGTAGTTAATAACCAGGTTAATAATAGTAGTTAATAACCAGGTACAGTTTAGCTAAGATGGAGGCTTACTCTGGGCCTACTGAACGGAAAAATCCCTATTATGGCTTAAAGTAATGGAGTTCCTCTCCTCCAATGAATCGAAAATTTGGGATTGGTTTGGAATGAAATAAGGGGTGGGGGGAGGAATGAGTGCATCCCTTCAGCAAGCTTCCCATCATCACATGTGTTTGTGTGCTTTGTGCTCTCCTGTTGTTAATCTGCATTCAGGCCCAACCCAGAATTCCCAGATTTGTCTTTTTCTGCATTTTGGGGTTATATAGAATTTATGAATCCCTCAAGATTCTGTGATAATATGCTTGAATTATATCTTTATAGGTGGGTCAGGGCTGTGGACTAATTTCCAATTTTACTGAATTATACATTTGTTTATTCCTGCTGGATTTCATGTTTATTTGATCTGGTTTGGGATTAAAAGAATAGCCCTATCCCAGAAATATATCATACCCCACTTATGTGCAATGCATTGTTGGTGTTGAAGTCACGCGTTGTCAGGTGTTATACTTTTTTTTATTTTTTTATTTTTTTTACATTGGATTCAGTTACACTAGTTACTGAAATACACAAAATAAAATACCAAGAAAATGGCAAAACTAGTGAAAGTGATACATTTTGCTGATAACTATTGTCCTGGTTTTTATCAAAACTCTTGCCTGGGCTCTGGTGACATTAATGAAGCAGACATTTTAGGAGAATCTTCAAGAATTGTGGAGGATATCAATTGGCCTACTAAAGCAAAGAAGAGAAGCACTGGTGGTGTAGATCGCTTCACTTGCTGTGTGCCCAACTCCTCTAATAACAGTAAAAAATAATAGAAACCTTGCATTTTATGCCTTCCCTAGGGTGCTTAGTAAAGAGAATGAAACACAAGGAAGGACTTTAAGCCAACTATTGGTCATAGACTTTGCTCAGAATACTCTCCAGGTGGGAAGAACATGTACATGAATAATGTGCCAACTGGAACTCCCAAGACTGCAAACGCAAAACCACAACTTGAAAGATCAACACTGAGAGTAGGGAGTCAGGGTACTGTAGGTTCAACTAAAAAAGAAAGGCAAGTTCCAATGGAAGATGAAGTTCAAGAATGAATTTTGTTAAATGTATGTCCTGAAAATATGAATGCTGCAGCAGAATTTAAAATGGAATAGAAGCAATGCAAACACAGGCCGAGGTGAAAAGACTAAGAAGCTGAAAATGTAAAGCTTCGAACTGAAAATAACCAACTGAAATGTGAAAATATTGTGGTGCATGATAAACTAGCCGAACCAAACCAAAAGCACAGCTATGATTGTGTCCACCCTTCTTTGTTGTTTAAGTCCTGCAGTTCAACAAGGATCTGATCTTCTTTGTCAACAATTCTTGACCCCGATACCAGTTTTAAGCCAATGTCTACCTCGTCTTCAATTTGACTGTTTACGTCTTTAATGTCACCAGAGTCTGGGTAAGAGTTGTAATTAAAACTAGGCCAGTGGTTATAAGCAGCATTTACTTCGTTTGATACTTTTGAAAAAAAACCATGTTTAAATTATTTATTTTTTTGTATTTCAGTAGCTAGCATAACTGAATCCAATGTAAACAAGTATGACACTTGACTGTGTGACTTGAAAACCGATAATGCATTGTGCGTGATGCGGGAAGTGACATAGTTTTGGGAAAGGGCTATTCCAGAATGGTTTCACTCCAACAGAACAGCCAGGGAAGCCATTTTAATCCATGTAAGAAGCTTAGATGAGTGTCATAGAAGCAGTCTCACTGTTAAATTATAGTAGGTAGGAGTCATTAGATTGGCTTGCTTGCTCATGTCTGGCTCCCACTGAATGTATTTCACCTCTTGTTTTCTACTGTACCTGACTGAATGCAGATCCTACCACCTAACCAGTTGCCTGTTTGTTAGCCTTGTTCCTCTGCATTGCAACTGTTTCTGGCTTGTTGTATGGTCATTTGGTGACATTCATCAAATCCTGACTACCAACAGTTCTCCAATGAGTGGAATTTTGCTCTTCCCTGTTATTTCTTTACTCCCAAAGCCCTGGTGTGGTTTGCTTGTGGTGCTCTTAGCCTTTCTAGAGAAATGAACATTTTTTTAGTGATAGTTTTGTGATTGTACACTAACCTCAGCTCTGAATGTTTTCAGCTGCTAAGACCTTGCAGATCTTCAACATTGAGATGAAGAGCAAGATGAAGGCTCACACGATGACTGATGATGTGACCTTCTGGAAGTGGATCTCCCTTAACACCGTCGCTCTGGTCACAGACAATGCAGTGTACCACTGGAGCATGGAGGGAGATTCTCAGCCAATCAAAGTCTTTGACCGCCACTCCAGTTTGGCTGGTTGTCAGATCATCAACTACCGCACTGATGCAAAACAGAAATGGCTGCTGCTCATTGGCATCTCAGCACAGGTAGTAAACCCTGTCCTTAAAGTGATCCATCCCACATGAGAGTTGTCATTTGAAGAGTGAGAAGAGAACTAACTAATAGTCAGCAATAGGTGGGAGACAAAATATCAATACTGGAATACTTCTTGTGATGTGTTTTCGAGACACTGGTGCTAAGTATTGATATTTTTACCCCCCAAAAATTCTCCATGATATTTTTTCCACAGCAATATATACGAAAGTGTATTGAACAAAAAGAGGAAATGGATTGCCAGGGAAATTTATTTTACATTGGAATATGATCCCACATGCGGACAAGTTGCTGTGTGTGTGTTTTAAAGAGGCACTAAGCTAAGACTTTATGTACTTTTTTGTACATTGTCTCCTCTCAGTTTTCAGGTTTTTCAGTTCTGACGTTGAGCCATAAGCAAATGTTAAATAGCCGCGTTTTATAGGACTGTATATGGGTAGAATGTATGTATCTTACCTGATGCTAGCAATAATGAAATACAACTCGTTATCTTTCTATGCTTTGCTCTGTTTATCAATCTTATCTTGTTCCTTCTAAGTAAAAAATAAAGAACACCTGCTGTTCAAAAAATCCAAATTCTTTCAGGTACCTTTGCAACTGTGTAAATTACATCCCTCATTCCCATTGTAGAGGATTTTATGAATGGTGATACTGAAGCTTACTCATAATGCTTTACCATCTTTGCATTATCTGATTATCATATGTATATTATCTTTGACTACTAATCATATATGCACATTAATTAATTTTATACTTTATTGATGGATTTCTATGCTTATCTTTACCCGTCTCATGCATTACTCTGTTATAGCTATTGTTTTATATTTTCTATATATTTATTGCTCGTTATCTATGTGTATGAATACACGAACACCTTTTATTATATATTCATTTTACTTTATTTCATCTTTATCTCGTGTTTCTCTAATTGAGTCTCCCAGCCTGAGAATTTCACATGATTGTACTTGTAAAACCGGAGTGACAATAAACATCTTGAGTCTTGAATGCATTCGGGTTAGTGTAGACCATGTTTACCATGTCATCAGATATCACATAGTGCACAATCAGAAGAGGTTTGGCCATCCGAAAACCCTCCGAGGAGTAAAAAAAGACCAACCCCGATAGGTCACCAGCAAAACAAACGTGTAGCGAATAGACACCCATCTAACACCATGTCCATTTTGCAATTCTCGTTTGGGCTGTTAACCTATAGACTTTCTTATGTTGTCGTCCTCCCTTCCCCAGCAAAACCGTGTGGTGGGGGCCATGCAGCTGTACTCTGTGGACAGAAAGGTGTCTCAGCCCATTGAGGGTCATGCCGCTGGCTTCGCTCAGTTTAAGATGGAGGGGAACACTGAGGAATCGACTCTGTTCTGCTTTGCTGTGCGGGGACAGGCAGGAGGAAAGGTATGGCTCATTGGTGGTACTCAGTCTCAGGCTCACTTAGAGCTTCAGTGATAGAGATATGGGGGAACGGACATCTGACAATGGCATGCCATGACAGGGCTCCTTTTTATGAGCCATGAGTTATCAATACCCAAGATCAAGCACAGTGCAATGGGGACAAGGATGTTACCGGAGTTGGATGAGAGAAAAATATATGGATTGCTGTGTCCCTTTACCTGTGTTAGAGGGAAACAACCTAACAATTTTCAAATGATCTCTGTATTAAAGTTAAAGGGATAAGGTTTTATTAGTAGCTGTTATACTGGACAATCTTCTATGTGTGTCTCAATTTGGAGGGAAAAGTGTCCACCAGTGATGTCTCTGGCAGGCAATCCAGGTCATGGGTATAGCATGTGCAAGCATGTCCAAGTCGGGCGTCATAGGTTCAATCTCACCATGGGGCTTCAGGAAAGGGCATTTAACTTTAATCCCCCGAGGCTTGGATAAATATGAGACATACTTGTAAAGCTCTTTGAGTGGTTGCTAGGCTAGAAAAGGGCTGTATAAGAATAAGTACTTTGCCATTGTATTAAAGAATCCAAATAATACTACATTATATAGCTGTATGCAACATCCCTAGGGGCATTTTGCTTTCATCAAGTTCTCAAATTCACTGATTGTCCTTATGTTTTGCCACCTGGCATAATTTGACACAGTTTTGGGGACATTTCAGAGACAGGCTGCTACGAATTATAACTCCTAATGGGATGTCATCTCTAACGTGTATATAGAGAACATGTAAAAAATTGTGGATGCCTTAAACCTACTTGAATTAGGAGAGAAAAATATGAGAAATGTTTTTACAGGTAAGGTAACCTATCAACAGCTGAAATATTCTTGAAACTATGCTATAATTTTATTATCCAGAGTTTATTTTACTCATCTTCAGAGCACATGAAATTTAACCTATAAAACACTTGTCTTGTAAGACTTGAGTGTTTTTTGTGAGGGACGATGTGCAGCTTTTTACATTGTCACCATTCAATGAGCCAAATCAGATTATAGCCTCAAGCAGTTTGCACCTAGTGTCCCTGAATATCATTTTTGATGGTGGGAGGAAACTCACATCGACACAGAGAACATTCAAACTTACACCAAGAAGGTCCTGGTTGGCCCCATAATCTGGTGCAGCACATCGAATGGTGACAATGTAAAAAACTGCACATGATCACTTCAAAGAAATAGAAAGAAACGAACAACAAAACATAAAAGAAGCTTTTAAAACACTTCTCTCACAGGACAAATATTAGTGATATCACATTGTGCTCATAATCAGCTTACTGCATGTCTCATTCATCCATCATCATCCACTCATCTGAAGTCGGATCATGGAGTCATGCTCGAGCTTAGCCCTCTACTCATTGGGCGAAAGTCGAGGAAACACCCTGAACAGGTCACCATTTCATCACAAGGCTTGAATAATTGAGGTTCAATTGTTTTTAATATCTGTTTACTTCTAGCTGCATATCATTGAAGTGGGGACTCCACCAGCTGGTAACCAACCTTTTCCAAAGAAAGCTGTTGATGTTTTCTTCCCTCCAGAGGCCCAGAATGACTTCCCTGTTGCGATGCAGGTACTACTTTAATTTAGGAAGATTTAACTACCAACACGTATGGCCTGATTGTCTTTGGTCATTGGCAATGCTGTTGCATTAGATAAAGCATTTTTGGTGCCAGCCCATTGCCCTTTAGATTTATATCCCATCTCCATCTTTTTAGGGAGAAAAATGAAGCTGAGAAATGAGGTCAGGGCAGTGTCACTTTTAATGGAGCACCTATCTGAGACATTAAGGGTTCATTGCTTTACTCAAGGTCCCTGTGAAGGTGGTGGTTGGCACCTTATATATATATATTCAGCTACTCCTCAGCAGCTTACAGATGCAAAGTAAACTCCTGTTAGGTGCTGGAGATCAAACCAATACCCCAATTAGTTATTTAGCCTCCCTAAATGATTTTCTTTAATCTATCTCATGGATCATCTAGATAAGCTCCAAGCAAGACGTGGTCTTCCTCATCACCAAATATGGCTACATCCACTTATATGACCTGGAGACTGGCACCTGCATTTACATGAACAGGATCAGTGGGGAGACAATCTTCGTCACCGCCCCCCATGAGCCCACTGCTGGCATTATTGGTGTCAACAGGAAAGGCCAGGTACTGTGCATGAAAGTGTTAATGTTGCTGTCAATTTAGTGTGTGTGTGAGTGTGTGTGTGTGTGTGCGCACTTGTGTGCATGGGCGCATACCCTGGCCATAACATTTATTCTGTCGTGTTTGAAACCAGCCTGAGATTCTATTATTGAGCTTATTATCAAAAACATGGCACCACAAATGTAATTACAATCCTGCCATTTGCTTTTACCTGCATGCTGTGACATGAGCTTGACCATATCAAGATAATACAGACAGTGTCAGATCAGTTTTCAGAGCACGTATATGAAATTGTAAGTCATTAATAATGAAATCACAAAATCACACATTACTATGACTGTTAATTTTCTGGCCCTAAATCCTAGATATTGTCATACATGGACAACAACAGAGTAAACCTAAACATGTACATTAAAAAAACTTTAGAATTTTATTTTTTACACAATTAAAAACAATTCCCGTATCAATGCCAAATGGGAAATTTTGAAATTCTCTGCATTTTAACCAATCCTATGAGCTGCTACCATATAGCGCTTGGGGAGTAGTTAAGGGCTCAGTGTCTTGCTCAAGGACACCTCGACATGCTTTCTGCAGAACCAGGAATTGAACCTGTAACCTTCCAATTGCCAGACAACCGCTCTACCCACTGAGCTATGCTGTCGCATGGGTTAAAAAGTGTGTTATTGAGTTGAAAATAACAATGCATTGAAAATTTGATCCACCAGGTGCTGTCCGTGTGTGTGGAGGAGGAGAACATCATTCCCTACATTACTAATGTGCTCCAGAACCCAGACCTGGCCCTGCGCATGGCTGTCCGCAACAACCTGGCTGGCGCTGAAGAACTGTTTGCCCGCAAGTTCAACACCCTGTTTGCAGCAGGGAACTACTCGGAGGCTGCCAAGGTGGCTGCCAATGCACCCAAGGTATTTGTCAGCCTGTTGGCAATATGCTCCACTCTTACTTCAGTTAGTACAAGCTTAGACTGAGCAGATTTCTACACCTCACTATGCTAATGATATAATACATTACGTTTTATTTTTTTCCTTATATTGTGTAAAATGAACATGTCAAACCAATAAAAATGATTTTTAAAGAGCAGCTAAACTATATACCACTTGTTTTGGTTTGCTACAGTATAAAAGGTAAGCACCCATCTGTAAGTGCTGGGCTGATCTTGGGACCATATAATAACTGTAAGGTAAGGGTAGCAGGATGCAATATAGCTAAATATGATAAAAGGTAGCAACAAGTCAGCACTGTCGACAGTCAATAATTTTGTCAGAGCTTGCTTATTTTCATACTTCAATCGAACCCTAGCCTTAACCCTATCCATTAATATTATTTTCTGCAGCTAACTTCATCCTGCTATGCTTATACTGCTTGATCCCAAGATCGGTCCAGCACTTATATTGTAGTAAACTGACAAACGCTATATAGGGTTTAGTTGCTCTTTAAGACACTTTATTGTCTTGACAATTTAGAATATTGTACGTTTTGAATATGGTTCATCCTAATGCAATAATGGTTTTAATCCATTGTGAACAGATGAAAACATTTTGAGTGTTTTTGTAGCTGTTTGAACATTCTCAAGATTAGCCAATATTAACCTTTTTGGCTCAGGATAGTTTAGAAATCATGTTCCTTTGCTTTTCATATTATGTTTTTATCTTCTCATGTCTTATTCTTTGTTGTCACTTTTTGTCACCATTTTTTTATGATCTCAAGTGCTCCGTCGTGTTCAGAAATGGACATAGGATGAAGCCATACATGACCATCTGTTATAACAGAATTCCTAAGTGAAGCATGGCTTCCTCTCCTACCTGCTGGTTAAACACCCCCTCTATTCTCTCAATGTCTGCCAAACTCTGATTCAGGGTATCCTGCGTACTCCAGACACCATCCGTCGTTTCCAGAGCGTGCCGGCACAGCCAGGCCAGACGTCTCCACTGCTCCAGTACTTTGGCATCCTGTTGGACCAGGGCCAACTCAACAAGTTTGAGTCTCTGGAGCTTTGCAGGCCTGTGCTCCAGCAGGGACGCAAGCAGCTACTGGAGAAGTGGCTCAAAGAGGACAAGGCAAGTGTCCAGTTGGTAGCTGCCTGTCAACAGTGTTGCTACTTTGATAGCATATACTCCAATACTCAAGCTAGAGGCTGTGGATTCAAACCCACTGCAGGGCGTCAGGAAAGGGATCTAGCCTTAATCCTCCAAGCTCCGTCCATGTCCAACACCAAAACATGGGGACTAATTTTGTGAAAAAGAACTCTTGTGGTCTGTGAAAAGAAGTGATTAAAATACATGTGTGCAGCTTACCATAAAAATAAGGGATAGGCATCTTGAAGTACCCCATACATCATGATTTTGAATTTCTTTAGTGAGTTTGTTTTTTCTTCTATTTAGAATTACACCCTCTCTTTAATGGAATTTTCCTACTCTAGAAGTCTCATTCTACAATGTAACTCCAGTCCGGGTGATTTTGTGGCTTTCTCTAATCACCCTGCTTAAGAAAGCAATAAGAAGTCAATTTTTATGTCACTTTTAGTCCCCATCTTGTGAGGGTGGATATCCCCAAAGCTCCAAGATGGAGCTTTGGGGATTAAGCTGGGTCCCCCTCCTGATGCCCCATGGTGGGTTCAAACCCACAACATCTGGCTCGTCAGTTCCTGAAGCACATTCTCTAGTATTGAGCTACTGTGGCTGCACTTAAGAAGCAATAAATTCACTATTAAAGAATTCTGGCATTTTTTATTGGAAAAGGTCAAATTGCTTAAAATTTCTCGGGATAAAAGCGATGTAGCCCAGAGAAGAATCATCTGTTGTGGGTTTGGTATGGGTTTGGTTGTTGTTGTTGTTTTTTTGGGGGGGGTGTTATGCTTGCCAATAAAGTTTTGGTAGTCAGCTCTTCCTAGTTGATAGGTATAGCATCTTGGGAATGCATCTTTATTCAAATTGCCTCTCTAGGTAAGAATTCCCTTGTCTATTCTCCTTTTCCATCAACAATCCTAAGATTTTACACCATGTAAAAGGAAGACAATAAGTGCAATGAAAATTGCAACTGTGTATTTTGTGTTAACAAATATAACTTGGTGTTCCCCAAATATATCATAGTGATGTCTTAGCTTGGGAGGTAGGGCATTCATCTAGTATTTCAAAGATTGGTGGTTCAATCCCCTGCAGAACAGTTGTTGAAGTTCCTATAACCAAGAAATTGAACCCCTCACTCTTCAAGCCCTGAGATGGAATAGTGACCTGTTCAGCCCCCATACCCCCACCTTTCACCCAATGAGCGCTGAGACAGGCTCCAGTATGACTCTTTGACCCAATTTTGGATAAGTGGTTGATGGTGGATTAATAAATGGTGATTAACATGTTTTCGTAAAATAGTTGCTTATTAGACTGCTCTAGAGGTTATATTAAAAAAACCTTCACAGTATTTTCCTGATATTTTAATGAGTGTATCTGTGTGTCTGTACAGCTTGAGTGCTCTGAAGAACTTGGGGACCTGGTGAAGTCTGTTGACCCCACTCTGGCCCTCAGTGTTTACCTTCGAGCCAACGTTCCCAACAAGGTCATCCAGTGCTTTGCAGAAACAGGACAGTTCCAGAAGATAGTATTGTATGCCAAAAAGGTTTGTGTCGATGCTCGATTAGATGTGCCATTACATTCTGTGAATAATTCGTAAACTGCAATGCAGAGAATTGATAGGGAGTCTATTTCTTCAAAAAACTGTGAGTGTATAATGATGTCTGCTTTGTGCTCAAACCCAAAAATCACAAGGTTCCAACCAGCATTTTATACTCCAATCAATTTTTGGTTAAAGCAGATGTGTGAATTTATGTTGACTTTTTCATTTTAACTGTAAGTGGCATAGATCCTAATTCTACAATTTATAATAAGATTAACTTGTAATCTGTTGATTATTTTTTGTGAGGGTTGCTTTTATTGTTGTGTGCTACAATGTAAGGTTATTTTGTACATTTGTCTCTTTAGCTGCTTAATACTTTAAGGGCTGGACATGTCAAAAATTACAATTGGTCCCCTCTGTAGGTGGGCTACACCCCTGACTGGATCTTCCTGCTGAGGAATGTCATGAGGATCAGCCCAGAGCAAGGCCTGCAGTTTTCTCAAATGCTAGTCCAGGATGAGGAGCCACTGGCTGACATCACACAGGTTAGAGAACACTGCTGCTCATACTCATTGCAAGCATCTTAAGAAACAAACCTGTTGAAGCCCATTCATTTTCTGTGACCAGAGATCCATTGGCTGATGTTTGACTGGTGGCATCAGTTTCTTATTTGTTGGTGAGGGAAAACTTGCTGCAGTTGCTCTTGCTAGCAGTCTGAATGTAAAAGCATGACTAGATCCATCAAATAAGTCTCACTTTTCACATGTTGCAACACACTACATCTACTATGTGCACCATATCTCTTACCTGCTGATGGAAAATGTTTGGAAATCCTGACATTTTTTTTACGTGGGTACAAGGTACAAGAGAAGAATATTCTGTGCTAGCTGTTTTATGAACAATGACATAAGATGATCAGAATGAGAATTGCTTTTGTCATTATTTTTCTATTAATTTAAATGAAAATAAGACCCAACCCTGTTATGACAGTGGCCTCTCTCTATTTGTCTCTCTAGATTGTGGATGTATTTATGGAGTACAACCTAATTCAGCAATGTACATCTTTCCTGCTTGATGCTCTGAAAAACAACAGACCCATGGAGGGACCGCTACAGACACGCCTGTTAGAAATGAATTTGGTCCACGCACCACAGGTATATTAAATCAGTGCCTCTCAACCTTTTTTGGTTAAAGTACCACCTGATACATTTTATTCAAGCTAATGTACCACATTAGCTTAGCACATTAATTAACTGATTAATTAATTAATCACATTAATTCAATGTCTTTATTTTGAAAATTGAGAGAAAATGTGTATTAAATGTGTTAGTGCTCAAATGCCGGCTTCCAACTGGCATTTGCTAATGTTTTGCCGTAAAGAAAAAAAACAGCGGTAGTGACCAGACATGCTGCCGCAGTGGGGTGTTGTAGTAGTCAATGTGTGATATGACAAGAGCCTGTACCAAGAGTTGGGCTGCATACTCAGACAAGTAGGGTCTGATTTTCCTGATGCTGTACTTGACAATTTGACATGACCAACCAACCGAGGTCATGTGAACCTTAAAGCTTAGTTGGTCATCAATCATAACACATATGTGATGGGAAGATTTTTTTACCCTAAATTAGTTTGATTCAAGCTGGATATTGAACTGATGTTGTAGAGACGGATGACAAGGAGCATAGTCTTAGAGAGGTTAAAATGAAGGTTGTGCTCTTTCATTCATATTGAGATATCAGCAAGGCATGATGAGATACATGCCAAGACTATGTGGTCTTCCAGTGGAAACGATTGAAGGAGCTGGGTATTGTCAGTTTACCAGTGGTATAAGGAACCATAGGAGCAGAAGATTGCACCAAGTCAGTCAGTGTATAGTAAGAAGAGACTGAGGACTGAACCTTAAGGCATCCCTGTAGATAAGATTTGCAGTTTGGATACTCTCCCCCTCCAAGACCAAGATGCTTGAAAGATCTCACTGAGAGGTAAGGCATGAGCCAGCAGAGGGTAAATCCAGGGATGCTAAGCTCACTAAGAGTGGAGAGTAGGATTTGTTTGTCGACTGCATCAAATTTAGCAAGAGATGAGAACGGACTAGCAGATCTAGCTGGACACAGGGATTCCATTACTAGTGGGAGTGCAGTCTCTTTAGAGAGACCCTGCTTAAAGCCAGACTGATTGGAGTCATGCATGTTGTTCTCGGAAAGGAATTTGGAGACTTAGTTAAAGACTGTGTGGTCAAGTATTTTTGAAACGAAGGAGAGTAGTGCTTTGTTTATTTTGTCTCTTTCAAAAGACCCATTTCTCTCTTTTTCACTGTCTGGTAAAGTCTGTGGTTGGTTTAATGTATTTGCCCCTTTTTTTATATTTCGTAGGTTGCAGATGCCATCCTGGGCAACCAGATGTTCACCCACTATGACCGTGCCCACGTGGCCCAGCTGTGTGAGAAGGCAGGTCTCCTGCAGAGAGCGCTAGAGCACTACACCGACTTGTATGACATCAAGCGTGCTGTGGTTCACACACACCTGCTCAACCCAGAGGTACTGCACAAGCCAAGTCAATTTTATTTGTATAGCCCATTATCACAAATTACAAGCTCACTTCACAAGTTTCGGGCAATTTATCTTGAATCATAAAAGTAGAAAACTACCCAAGAATATAAATACTCTGGAAAGCTGTTATCAATTTCTGTTATTTCACATCCCAACCACCCCAAAAAAATCAATACATCTTGGGTTTCAGTCATTATATGGATATCCAAATAACAGCCTTCCTCAGAGTAGAGCAACTATTAGAAATCGTTCTTGAATGATTCCAAGAATAATTTTGGGTTTCAGAACTAAAATTATCACTCATCCCTTATGAATGCTGAAGAAAAACTTTAAATAATGTATGTTCATCATATATTGCACAACTTCTGAATAGGTTCTTGGATTGCCAGACTTGAGTAATGATTTGAAATGTAAGCTTCAAAAAACAAGTGCATTCATTTTATTCTTGTCTTTTTATGCTGATGGTATTGCTGCTATTTTCCTTGGCAGTGGCTGGTGAATTTCTTTGGCTCCTTGTCTGTGGAGGACTCATTGGAGTGTCTGAGGGCGATGCTATCTGCCAACATTCGCCAGAACTTGCAGATCTGTGTCCAGGTGGCCTCCAAATACCACGAGCAGCTTTCCACCCAATCCCTCACTGAGCTCTTTGAGTCCTTCAAAAGTTTTGAGGGTAAGACCAGCACCAATATCACTCTAAACTAACCTGTTGATGATGCATTTACTAGTGGGAGGTGAACAAGATAATTAAGAGGATAATAAATGATCTGGAACAACTCCACCCACACCCACAATTTTCTCTGCTAGCTTCAGCCAAAGGGTCCTGGAAAGTACAACATAAGGAAAGGATTTAGACACCTTACAATGCTGCACATTCATTGCTTTAACCTGTTTTCCTGGTTTTGACCTTGCCCATTTTATTTTCACTTTTATTTTTCATTCATATTTGCTTAATTTCACTTCCAGGGCTCTTCTACTTCCTGGGTTCTATTGTGAACTTCAGCCAGGACCCAGAGGTCCACTTCAAGTACATACAGGCTGCGTGTAAGACTGGTCAGATCAAAGAGGTGGAGAGGATCTGTCGTGAGAGCAACTGCTATGATCCGGAACGTGTCAAAAACTTTCTTAAGGTGTGTATTAGTATAGGATCAGTACAGGCTCACAATAGTAACTCTGATACAAAATAAGCAGATTTATTTTTCATTTATGTCTGAGTGTGATATAAAACATACGAGCTTGCACCTTATTGATTCAACTTCTGAGGAATGGTTCAGTTGCAGAATGTATGCAATTTAAATCCTGTGGTCTGTAGGTGTAGAAATGGAACACAATTTATACATATGTAGCCTTTCTATCCATCCAGTTGTAATTGATGAATGGATAAAAATGTCTTAAACAATGATTATTTTTCAGCATAGCTTAATTTTTAAGGTGATAATCACGTCAGATTTTTTTCTCTCTCCAGGAAGCTAAGCTGACTGACCAGCTGCCCCTGATCATTGTGTGTGACCGCTTTGACTTTGTCCATGACCTGGTTTTGTACCTCTACCGCAATAGCCTGCAGAAGTATATTGAGATCTATGTTCAGAAGGTACATCACAGCTAACATCACTAGCATGCTAACTTGATATAGTTCGTTTTAGAGGGACTCTTATGCCTATAAGTGACATGGTGTCAATTCCTTGTTGGCTAGAAAACCTGGTTTCCCTTTTGCTTTTGCTTTTTTTTTCTTCCTCACACGTGAGAGGAAGACAAAAAAAACAGACTGTGAACAGACTTGCTTTCTTAAATTTTCAAAGAAAAAAAAACAACACACGAAATTTGATTGCCTCAATGTCCCTTAAAAATAAAAGCTCAAGATAGTACGATACAGCTGTGAAATGGGGCTTATCCAGACTGGGTATATGCAGTGTTTGAGAGCTCATTCTTTCCAGGTGAACCCTAGCCGGCTGCCAGTAGTTATTGGAGGTCTGCTGGATGTGGATTGTACTGAAGATGTGATCAAGAACCTAATCATGGTGGTTCGTGGGCAGTTCTCTACTGATGAACTGGTAGCAGAAGTGGAGAAGAGAAACAGGTAGGGCAATACGGAGTGCTAAGTGATTATCCGTACAGTTTAAAGCATAAGGTTAGCACTTTCTTGATTACAGGCATTAATAAAGAACTTTTTCTGCCACTCTGTTTAGTAAAGGTTTAGCTTTTGTTTATTAACGACTCAGGGCTTGACATAAGAGGCTGAGAGAAGTGTGTGAAATCCTCACTGGTTGTTTTTTTCTCACACATTCTCATCTAGACTGAAGCTGCTACTGCCTTGGCTGGAGGCTCGTATTCATGAAGGATGTGAGGAGCCAGCTACCCATAATGCCTTGGCCAAAATCTACATTGACAGCAATAACAACCCTGAACGGTTCCTGAGGGAGAACCCCTACTACGACAGTCGTGTAGTGGGCAAGTACTGCGAGAAGAGAGACCCTCACCTGGCCTGTGTGGCCTATGAGAGGGGACAGTGCGACCAGGAGCTTATTCATGTGAGAATGAATTCCATGTAAAACTTTAAATTGGTGGTGAAATTATTCTACAACATCGCAACTTATGTCCTGCAGTCACATCACTACATTTCCTCTATATGTAGAAATAGTACTGTATGGTGTCCTGAACTGCTTTTCATCCCTCATCAAATGACAGTTGTGTTTATTCTACTGACAATTTCAGTGAATCACTTTTCATTGTTCAATGGAGGGATTCAACACAACAGAAGACTTTGCTTGACCAGTCAAGTCATGAAAAAAAAAAATTCCGATTCTGTCTTGTGGATATCAGAGAACAATGTGGTCATCCAAATTTCTGCCTCTAATTTTTTATGTGTCCTGAGTACAGGACACAGTTTGAAGTTACCTCTTCAGAAGATACACTTGTTAAACACGTTATTTATTGTACTATTAAATGAATATAATGATTGTTAACACCTACACTGCACCAGCTGAATCCGTGTCAACCCCATGATGACATAAAATAATACCACTGGTCTGATTACTCTTAAATTATACTACCTTTTTATTTATTTTTATCCCTTATCCTGTGCCTTGTTGTGTAACATATTGTAGGTCTGCAATGAAAACTCGCTGTTCAAGAGTCTTTCTCGTTACCTGGTGCGTCGCAAGAACCCCGAGCTGTGGGCAAGTGTGTTGCTGGAGAGCAATCCCTACAGAAGACCCCTCATTGATCAGGTAAGACTTCATTTTCTGTTTTTTAGTTTGTTCACATTTGTTGTGATCACTGTGAAAACCTCTTTGTCTCTCCTCCCCTTAGGTCGTCCAGACAGCCTTGTCAGAGACCCAGGACCCAGAGGAAGTGTCGGTCACAGTCAAGGCCTTCATGACAGCTGACCTTCCTAATGAACTCATTGAACTACTGGAGAAGATTGTCCTTGATAACTCTGTCTTCAGTGAGCATAGGTGAAATAAGGATGCCTTTAACCTCTGATGGATTTTTATCCTCACTGCTTAAAGATTTGTGTATTATGGACCTTATGTTGGAGACCCAGATAGACTCATAAAATGAGACAAACGTGGATTATTTTAGGGGGCTGTCCCCTTTGAATGATCTGGAGCAGCATTGATACATATAACTAATTTTACTTTGCTAATAAAGGCACATATAAAATTAGACTTCTTTTTGAATCTGTGCTTATGTAAATGGTAAATGGACTGTAATCTGTTATTTCCTTGTTCTATCAGGAACCTTCAGAACTTGCTGATCCTGACAGCCATTAAGGCAGACCGAACCCGTGTGATGGAGTACATCAACCGTCTGGACAATTATGATGCTCCAGACATTGCTAACATTGCAATTAGCAATGAGCTATTTGAAGAGGCCTTTGCCATCTTCAGGAAATTTGATGTTAACACTTCTGCTGTGCAGGTCAGTGGAAAACTTGTTGGCTTTCTAGCCTTGGCTAATGTAACACCTCAGAAAAAAATTGAAGACTCCCAAGGAGCCCTTTCACTCTTGCATAAACCTTATTTATGTTCTGGATTTTAAGACAAACTAGTGCTCCATGGGCCAGACCTTAACCATAATTTGGATATGATTGACGGCCAAGTTTTATTTTTATTTTTTTAATGTCATCCTTGTATCTCACCCACACTGTATCTAGGTGCTGATTGAGCACATCGGTAACCTCGACCGGGCGTATGAGTTTGCTGAGCGTTGCAATGAGCCTCCAGTGTGGAGCCAGCTGGCTAAAGCCCAACTTCTCAAAGGCCTTGTGAAGGAGGCCATTGACTCCTACATCAAGGCAGATGATCCCTCCGCCTATATGGAGGTGGGACAGGCAGCTGCACAGAGTGGTAAGATTATCTTCATCATATTGATCCACTCAGGTACTTACTTTCTTGGATCCTGACTCAAAGAAATTTGCAACTTGAAAAATTATCTTGAAAATAGAATACTATCCATTATCCCAGTCTTAGGTTGTTACAATATAAGAATGATAATAACAATAAGAACAGCAATAATAACTTAAATTACTCAAATTTATCTTGCGTGGATTTTTGGGGGTTTATTATTACTTGGATTCTCTGAAGCCATATTTTGGTAAAGAATAATTGATGTACTCATAAAACTGAGATAAGTTGCTTTTTTATAAAGGTAACTGGGAGGACCTCGTGAAGTTCCTTCAGATGGCTCGTAAGAAAGCCAGAGAGTCTTATGTTGAGACGGAGTTGATTTTTGCCCTGGCCAAGACTAACCGCCTTGCTGAATTGGAGGAGTTTATCAATGGACCCAATAATGCTCACATTCAACAAGTAAGTTCTAGAAAGTAGGCATACTCGCATAGATTCACAATCGCTCTCAAACCCACCTCCTCATATTGACATTCAGAGTTGTTATTTCAGAGTAAACATAGTCTCTTAAGTATTTTACAGGTCTATCTCTGCCTATTCTCATCATTCTTCCTTTTCTCCCTTAGGTGGGTGACCGTTGCTATGATGACAAGATGTATGAGGCAGCCAAACTTCTTTACAACAATGTGTCCAACTTTGGCCGACTTGCCTCCACCTTGGTGCACCTAGGGGAATACCAGGCAGCCGTGGATGGAGCCCGCAAGGCCAACAGCACCCGCACCTGGAAGGAGGTCAGTCATCATATACATAGATGAGTTATTGCTAGCATTGAGAATTTAATTGACAAATATGGCAGAGTGGAGCTATCTAGAAGGAATGCAATCATTTTTGTTGGTGTCATAATAAAGATCAGAATTTAAAGTTTAATGGTGAATACATGGGATTTATTTCTGCAGGGAAAGCTCATGTTTTTGTTGATGACCACGCTGCAGATGTAGCTGTAGATGTAAGAAAGAACGTTTCTGAAAGCACAAAATACAGTTTGACACTTGTATCTGCAATCTCTCTTCTTTTAGATTATTTTGTATGGAGTAATTGAGTTTGAAATTGTCCAATGTTTTTTTTATATTGAGAGTTGCTCCTTGCATTACATCAAACTTACAGCTATATCAGATCCATGCCCAGAGACCGTGTCTGGTTTAAATCCATCAAATTTGGGTGAAAAACCATGACCCCCACGTACCCCAGCTGGTTTAAGGAATGAATTGTGGACCAGACATTTCTCTGTACCTCTTAAATCTCCACCAGTCAGAATAAAGGAGACACACTCAGGAGAATTCTGTATACTCTCTCGAGAAGAAATGAATTAGAAATTAATAAATGTCTATTGTAAAACTGATTACCTAGCTATATTATCTGCCCTTCTCCAGGTGTGCTTTGCTTGTGTGGATGGGAAGGAGTTCCGTCTGGCCCAGATGTGTGGCCTTCACATTGTCGTCCATGCTGATGAACTGGAGGAGCTCATCAACTACTACCAGGTACACAAAATCAAAGGAACTACTTATGAGAATTAAAAAAATCAACACATATCAGACAAATTGTAATAGCTTGAGATGATTATAACAAACTACTTAGCTACTGGCAATCTATGACATTATTAATGGTCATTGTAACTCATTGTAAATGGTAAATGGACTTGTTCTTATATAGTAGCTTTTTTGTACTTGGCAACTCTCAAGGATAAATGTAAATGCACATCTCTGTGAATATAGGGTAGGACATTTCTTATAAAGAAATGCATGGAAGGTCAATATTCCATTGTTGGAATAAAATAAGTGGAAAAAAATACCAATGTAAAGCCCATTTACTCAACCTTTTTTTCTTGTTTCAAATTGCATATGAAGGGCATAGGCTCTCAGCCAATATGTGCTTCTTTTATTCTACTTGTTTAAAGCATTGTAATTGCAGCTGTCCTATTTTTTATACTTTGTTTTGTACCTTCAGGACCGTGGCTACTTTGAGGAGCTGATCACCATGCTGGAGGCAGCACTGGGGCTGGAGCGTGCTCACATGGGCATGTTCACTGAGCTGGCCATCCTCTACTCTAAATTCAAACCCCAGAAGATGAGAGAGCACCTGGAGCTCTTCTGGTCTCGTGTCAACATTCCAAAGGCAAGTTAGAGAAATGCTGCATGCTGACAGTCCTAAAATGGTTATAGCTCCAATTTCAATATTACCAGATGGAGTATCTTTTTTTATTAAAAAGATACAAATGATTCAAAGTAATCCATTGGGCTGTCTTTAGATTGAGATTATGGAAACAATTAGGTTGGTTAAGGATACCAATGGCACTTGTGTTTTGAAGGAGTAGTTTTATCATAATTGTTGCTGAGTCAAACAAGGTTCAACACCTCTGGAAGTCTTAATGGTAAGTTTTGCCACCTCATACCCTCTACACATATTTTACAACACATAATTTTTATGGGAGGAATTCTGCACACAATTGACAACTGTATTCAATAAACAAACAGAAGTAGAAAAATATGAATACTACGACGCACAATTCTATATTAAGATTGTTAAATGCAAGTCATTCAGCAAAAATAAAAAATTTCCTTCCACAATAAAAATGTTGTGCTCTATATCAATAAGATGAATAAATATAGCAACATTTATATGAGATTAGATATTTTTTCACCTTTTTTATTCAGAATTGATATATTTGTGGCACCTTAAACAGTATTTAAATTGTTGGATTTTAAGTTTTGAACTGAGATGCACTTATGGATCAGCTTGTGTTAGTATTATTTTGGTTGCACTCTACTTTCTGTCCAGATTAACTGATTAGACCTTCTGGGACTTTTAGTGACATGCATATTGTAGCTGGGTTGTTTATTCGATGTTAGTTCACGCAAGGGACTCTATCATTGATCTGAATGCAAGACTCGATGTTATATTAAACATCCACTGTTGTTCTGATTGCCTGCCTAAAGACTACACAAACTAGAGAGCAAAGGCTCTTATGTAAGAGAATCGGTAATGTCACACTAACCTCTTTACCCTCTCTACAACTACACATGGGTTTTAATGATGAGATCCCTATCTATATGAATACCAGGTTCTGAGGGCAGCAGAGCAAGCCCACCTGTGGGGAGAGCTGGTGTTCCTATATGACAAGTATGAGGAGTATGACAATGCCATTATCACTATGATGAACCACCCCGCTGATGCCTGGAAGGAGGGCCAGTTCAAAGACATTGTCACCAAGGTACACCTGAAACATGTCATGCTTTTATGTCCCTAATATTAACTACTTGACCCACTTGACTGCCCAGCTGATGGATTTCTGACCAACCCTGAAGACATCTCAGATCATTTTGCATGGGATGACTCCAAGTCAGAAAGGTGATTTTGTTCTGGTATCACCAGATGCAGTCGAGTAACACCTGTAAGACAGAAAAGAACGATCCATGTGATGTGATTTGCTTGGTGTCTGATTGCAACTTTGGTTACTTTTAGATATCTGAGCCCATTTCTGTTTGTCATCACAGGTAGCCAATGTCGAGCTGTACTACAAGGCCACCCAGTTTTATCTGGAGTTCAAACCATTGCTACTAAATGACCTGCTCATTGTCCTCTCTCCAAGACTTGACCACACACGTGCTGTGAATTTCTTCACAAAGGTAGAGCTCAATTCCTCCTCCTGTAATTTGTGTGTTTTGTTTTTAAGAACCAGTCATAAGAAATTTCAACATTGAAACAAAAATGTATCATTGCAGAATATTGAAGTGAACAAGGATTGTCACTTGCATTTATGAGATGCTCTCACCAGAACAAGTACTGCAGTGATTTATACACACACCATAAACATATAATAAAGCCAGTTAAAATAAAGCAGCAGGGTGGAGCAGAGATTGAGTTTACCTCACAAACAAGAGACCATGTGTTCTATCCCATCTTAAACTACACTCCCACTTGTTTGAGTTGTACTGGAGTAATCGGGATGACTTTTTAATGACTGATGATATGCTGTCACCTCTCTGTGAGTAGGGGGAAATTATTTTTCTTCTGGGCATTTATTTTAAAAATATGACTTCTATGTCTGAAGTCTCCTAAATCACGTGAATATGTCTAATACTGCTCTAAAATTAATTTACTGGCCAGGTGGCTCACCTGGTAGACCACATACCACATGGGGCTGAGTCTGCCACAGTGATCTGGGTTCAAAACCTATCCAAGCCCTTTGCTGCATGTCATCCCTTCTCTTTTCCCCTGTCTTTCCTGTCTCTCCATTAATCCCTCAACTATCCTATTGAATAGAGACAGAAAATGCCTCTCAAAAAATATAATATATTTACCTTTATAATGATGCCTTAATTTGGTTGATTCAAATTCAAATATCTTTATTTTGAACATAATTTAACAAAAATAGTTCTTGTCACTGGGTTTAGCAATTTTTTGTAAGTGTGGGACCAAAACTAGTAGAAGAAATCAATGACCCACTGCCAAAAGAGTTGGGGTGTATTGAGGATCATGGAGATAGAATTCAAAGCTCAATCTTTCTGAGAGCTGTAGAAGCAAATGAAATCATTGATATTGTTAATACGAGTAAGAACCATACATTGATATTGTCTTTATTTTGTTCTAATGTTTTTTTCTCGCATATTCACATAATGATGATTCGCTTATCAGTCCCACAAGGGGAAATTTGGATTTCTCTGCATTTTTGACCCAACCTATTGTATAGGAGCAGTGAGCTGCCAGCATATGGTGCTCGGGGAGCAGTTAGGGGTTAAGTGTCTTGCTCAAGGACACCTCGACATGCTGTATGCAGGACCGGGGATCGAACCTGCAACCTTCTGATTGCCAGACGACCGCTTGGCAGTGAGGTGTTCAGAGCACCAGAGGCAGTGCAGTCCCTGGTAGCTCTGTCTTTGAATCTTGCTTGTTATGCGACAACACCATTCCACTCAAATACTGACTGTCTGTCCAACGCCAGCCTGGCATCAATATCATCCTCCACCTCATCCTCATCATCATCCTCCTCTTCATCATCATCATCCTCCTCTTCATCATCCTCCTCCTCCTCCTCATCATCATCATCATCATCATCATCATCATCCCTCCTCCTCGTCATCATCCTCCTCCTCGTCATCATCCTCCTCCTCGTCATCATCATCATCATCATCCTCCTCCTCCTCCTCTTCATCATCATCCTCCTCCTCATCATCATCATCATCCTCCTCCTCCTCATCATCATCATCATCATCATGCCCAAAGTGGATGATTGAATGGCATGTTAACGTGAAAAAGTGGCCAAGTGCAGCGTTAACCATTGCCAGCTCTGCAGCTCAGCACGCAGCCTCGGCCTTGGCCATGAGGCTGGGGTCTGTCTGTGGATTAGCTCAGAGGCTAAAAGGA
>OMLC01094017.1:0-10270 GCA_900302585.1 Regalecus glesne | reverse complement strand
ATGCTGGCGTGCACACACACACACACATGCACACACAGACACACACACAGACCACCAAAAGTAAACAGATGGATGCATTAACACAGAAAACATAATCAAAGATACAAACACAACACATGTAGAAAAGCGGGAAAGGGATATTTTTTGTCCAGGGGTCAGCGGTTTGATCCCACTGGGGGGCATTGGTAAAGGGCATCCAGTTTTAATCCCCTATGCTCAGTAAATGTGAGGCATACGTTGTAAAGTGCTTTGAGTGGCCGCTAGAATAGAAAAGTGCTATATAGAAATAAGTCCATTCACTATCATCATTATTAAGATGCACGACCAGCAGTTCAAAGTTTTTGGTCATTTGTGAATCAACAAGTTTTTTTTCAGGGCTTTTATTCTTTCAAGGAAGTCAGAGGGGCAGTTATAGAAACAGCCAATCAGCAGAGGGGATATCCCGCACTGTTTAACTGGAAGAGAACAACATGTGCATGTTTGTCATCATTATGAGACCCACTCACATTTACCTCCTGGCCCATCATGGCACACACACACACACACACACACACACACACACACACACATGGCTTAGAGGTGTAGTGTCACTTAATAAATGGAGACCCTTGTCATATAATGATTTCAACATGTGCATTGCTTTAGCTACACTAACACCCAACACCTGAGAGAGTGAGTGTGTAATCACATTAGGATTATGGAGCAAGGGCATGTAGCCCACTACTGTAAAACCCACTCACATGCCTACACACACTCAAACCCCACACACCCACTGCCTGTTCCCCATCCCCCATTTACTCAACAGGTCCCCTCATGTGTTTTCCTCTCTCATACACATTCCTTGTCTGTTGTACAGCTTCACAACAGGAAAAAAAAACAACATTAGTAAACCCTCTCACTCCCTGCCCTACAAACTACCTCCAGATGGGGTTAGGAGGCTGTAGAAGAGAATATAGTCAAGAGGAGAGAGAGAAGAGGCAAATGGGTGTAACTCCTCAGCTACACCATTCCACAAACCTGTAGCCTGGAGAACCTTGTCCATATGGACATAAAGTCCCTACCTCTATCAGGGCCCAACCTGGCCTTTGACCTGCAGGTAGCCCTTGATCATGGCTGCAGCTTGTCCCTAACATGCATCCTGACCTGTTTATCATCATTTATTTTATTGCCGTGACATGTACCAGCGATTTCCCTGTTATTGTTCCAATTAAGAGTGCAAGAGAAAATAAATCATTTGTGTGTGTGTGTGAAACTTGGCAGTAGAGGAACTTGGTAATAGAGGTTTTAATCTCAGTACAAACTCGTTTCATGACGATACGAAGGTGTTATGCCTGTTTGGGTTGGCAAGGGTTCTTATATCTAATTATTTGATTCTCTATCATTCAGGGCTGGAGGATAATAAATCTATAATGTACGTCAAACTCAGATCTGGCCATCACATCGCCTATGTGACTTGTCTTTATTTTATTTATTTTTTGGGGGGGTTATATCAGAATAAAATGTGTCAGTGAGCATGATCTAATAACTTGTTTTATGAGTTTGTCTACGACGAGAGGGGCGACTATCTGAATCTAAGTATCATAATAAAACAGAAGAGACCTGTTTTAATTGTTGTCCTTGCAGCTTTTGGTTCGCGGTTACGTGTCACGGCCAGGCTTGGTCACACCTGTTGATCTGAACATCTCTGAGCGGCCCGGCTGTATTTAGGAACTCACCGATGATTTCCTCCTGGTATCCCTTGGTGAAGAACTGCATGGCGGTGGCAGCCCTCCACGGGGTTTTGAGCAGCCCCTGTCTCTGCGGGTCCTCTCCGAGACCCCGAATGATGGCGGTGTAGGCGGAGGCGAGACCCGTTAGGCTGATCTGGTTGTCCTCCATGCTCCGGGTGCGCTCCTCCCTCCAGGTCTTCACGTCAGGTGACGCAGGGGAGCTGCAGGGGTCTCCCGCCGGCGCGCCGGGCTTCTTCGTCCACCTCCCTCCGGTGCCGGTCCCCACTCTGTTCGCGGCACTCTCGCCACCGACACCGGCGTCTCTCTTTTCATTTGGACCGTGTGGACTTCCCTGTTTGGAGCGCTCCATAACTGACAGCAGCAGGAATATTAGTTGCTTGTTTCGGTCGGAGCTTTTTTTTCCTTCTTCTTTCTCTCACCCTGTAAAGTAGGCGACTAGTTTGATAAGTTTTGGAAGAGTCTCCCGTTTCGCTTCCTTGTCCGGACGGATGAGTGGAGATGAACAAGGGTTGACCGTTTATCTCGCTACCTCGGTATCCCCGGGGTTTTTATAACGGCGGTCTAATCCCGGAGGACTGCCATTGGTCCACCACGTTGAGTGAATGACGTCACGGCCCATTGAATGACAAGCCTAAACGGATGAAGAGCCAGACGATCACAGACGGTCTCTAGATGATGGTTCTCTCTCAAACTACTATGTCCGAGCCTGGTCTTTAAAACGCACAACACCACGTTAACTCACACTCGCAAATCCATCTGTACCATATGTGTATATGGGGTGGGGATGGGGGGGCACTAAGGGTTCTAGGATTTTTGTACCAAGTGGCCCTGAGGTGACAGACGTTTAGAGTTGGCCACGATGTGTTATTCATTGTGCATGCACAGTATGCAGAATTAATCACATGCACTAATGATAGGCTTCAACATAAGTGAAGGAACTACGTGCATACATCTGACTGCTGACGGCCAGTCTATTTTGCAGAACCTTTTATATTCAAGTAAGCTAAGATTAACAATGTGAAATAAATATGACTGTTTTCTGAGTTCATTTACAGTTATGCTATTAAAGTGGACACGGCAGCTGCCCAGTGCTCCTATGTAAAAGGATGGGTTAAATGCTGAGGACGAATTTGATTACAATGCAATGACCCAAATAAGTGGCTTTCCTTTCCTTTTGTCAAATGTTCTAAGCAAACAAACAAAAATACATTATTCAAACACTTCTATCTTCCTCTGAATGAACTCCAAATGATTAAGACCCTGAGATGGAATGGCAACATGTCCAGAGGGTGTATCCTCCACCTTCCAGTAGGACTCAAAGACCAGACTTGAGACATTTGGCTGATGATGGTAGGATGGATACTTACTGAGAATTATACAGCACAGTAAAAATTACATCACATACCATTATAAATACACTCCCCCTCTTATCACTCCCACAAAGGGAAATCTGAAATTCTCTGCATTTAATCCATCCTATTGTATAGGAGTAAGGAGATGCCACCATGTGGCACTCGTGGAGCAGTTGGGGGTTCAGTGTCTTGCTCAAGGACACCTAAACATGCTTCCTACCGGGGTTGAAACCAACAACCTCTGATTAATAGATGACCACCCTACCTGCTGAGCAATTCTACCCCAATTAGCCAGGATGTTTTAGGATGCAGAATTTAAGTTCAGAGCATAATGACCATAGAAGACTTTGGTCTGCAGAATAAACTTCAGTGTTAGGCATTCCTTGCCATGGAGCACCAATGTAACACCAGTTTACAGGCTCATTTTAACCTGAGACTTGCATGAAGTGGCTAGATAAGTAACATGCCTCATTGCAGTTAGTGGGAATATATATATATGGTTTTGAACAAAGCAACCATGTGCCTTACCATCCTCAGGTTCCTGAGCTTTATTATAATAAATATGCTGACCTGTAACTAAATCTTTATAAATATATGTGCTCATGAGCCTATGATAACAATAACAATAAGCTGACTTCATAAAAGATACCCCTTTATCTTGGTACCGTCAGACTCGGATGATATCATGTAGGATATTAGGCAGAAGTGCCTCTTTAGCTTTCACCTTCCAGCTTATTTGTTAGATAAGAGATTTTTGCAGACTGTCTCAGATTGTAGTCTTGGTTATACAAGTTACCCTCTGTAACCAAACACAGTGGTACTAGACCGTTTTTGGGCCCATAGCCAATGCAGAATCACAAGACATACCACCTCACAGTAATCAATTAAGTCAATTGTCTCAAATGTCATGATATTGCCTTAGAGATATTTTAATTAGAGATATTTCCTCTATTTGACACATTGACAAATGATTAAATCTGACATCACAATAACATCAGTCATCAAAAATACGTAGGCCTATTCATACGAATCAATAAAAGCATTTGAATGCAAACTGTGCAACAAGTTATTGTTCAGATTAAATCAGAACAAAAATAATTGTGATTAGCGTAAGACGTATTTTATCATTTGGGCATGATTGGAGAGAACAATGCAATTTAAACAGTAGCACAGATCAGAATAGGCATCTGATGAACAAGTGCAGACATTGTACAGTATTTATATAATGTTCATATCACCAGCATCTGAAATAATCATATTTCAGAATGTACAGACTGTGAAAGGACAGGTATGGAATTAGAGGACGACATCATAATACATGTTTGATGTTTAAAAGTCTTTATTTATATCACATTATAAAAAAAATCTATAGTTGTGTACAGCTCTGGTGATTCATAAAAAGATTAGGTCCTAATCTTTCAAGAATAGAATCGAACTTTCTGTTTCCAGAAATGCCTACTGATGCATTGTATGGTAATATCAGGACAGACTTAGTCGACCGCACAAACTGAAAAAATTATTATGAACATAGCTGTCTTATTAATGTAACAACCTCAGGTAGGGAGGGAGAAGGAATTACCTGCTGGATAACTGCTGTGCAGGCAAAGCAGACCAGACTATAGGGGAAAGAAATTGCACATGGTAGAGTGTCTCAGTAAAGTAAAAACAAACATGCTACTCAAACATCCTCTCCATAGCAAGGTGGGGGGGGGGAAGAAAAAAAAAGATTTGGTTATTGGATTTACAATAAAATGTTTGCTCTGTATTTAAACCATCCGACTGTATAGGAGCAGTGGGCAGCTGCAGTGAGGGCTCAGTGTCTTGCTCAAGAACACTTTGGCACACACTCTGAAGAAGCTGGGGATTGAACTCAATGACCTGCTCCACCTCATCGCCATCCTGCCCCTCCAATTGTAAGGCAATGGCATGAGAGAAATTTTGGGATGGCATTTGGGGTGGCCTATCAGATTGTCGGGCTGGTACTGGCCACACCTTTACAACTGCACATATTTTACAACATATTTGAGAGTTTCTAAAGGTATACGGTCTTGAGAGACATTAAGGAAAAGTGTTGTGATTCCAACAGGCTACTAGAAATCCTTTCATATTACAGTGAGACATTTGATTCAAAGTTAATAGAAAAAAAAATGTTGGTTAATTTGCCCTTAACTTTTTGATTTTGCCAGTCCAGCGATGTGAACATTGCAAAGCGCATCCACACAGTAGCAGCTGATGCTATTTTTTCCTGTTTAAAACAGTATATTTCAAAAATGTTAAGCACAAATAAAAAACACGTGATAAACTCTTCTGCACATTCCTCACATATGGTTGTTGCTGAACGGTCTGTGATTCCAGAGTTATTTCTGCACCTGAGGAACATATTTGGGGAAAATAAGCTGTTCAACAAGCTATCCAAAACAAGCTATCCAAAGTGTCTTGTGAAAACAGTTTTCACAAGACATCTGTAATAATTGTGTAATTTTCAAACAAAACATTAGACTACACACATTTCTATAATACAGGCGTTCCCCGAAATTTGACAGACTTTACTCTTAGTTTAGTTTTTCTTAAAAGCAAATGAGGACAACTTGACTGAGACATCCAAAGGCTTTTTCTTTTTGCTGTTACTCTCATCTGAAACAGTCTGGCTGTTTTCAGCATCCACAGTTCTTTCTTCATCCCTCTTCCTTTTCTTTGCATCTACTGCATCTCCACATTGGCCCTTTGCTCTGTCCATCCATGTCTGAAGAAGAAAGGAGGATAAGAAATTCGCAAAGTGTCAGTTACTGGACTGAGATCCACTTGAAAGTAAAAAGACAAAATGGTTGCTGATTTGCCATTTCAACAACCTCACAAAATACCTACAGTCACTAAATGCAGGAAGATGTGAAAGCTCAGTCGTGCAGATAAAAATTGCATCCTGTCACATATAATCACTACTGACAGGACATCTCTGCAGCCCAATGGCTTCTCTCCTCCTTGTGCATCACCCCCAACCCCCAGGCAGAGACAAAAGAAAGCGACCGCCTGGTTGTAATGGAGCCTGGATGAATCATCAGGGGCCTATGTGCAGACTGGCAACAGTCCCCACACCACCAAACATCCTCCTACGCTCCTAATCTTTACCTATTGGCCACCGACCCCCCCCCTCAAAAAAAGGAATATCGACCACTATTACAGAGCCATGACTTCACTGCATGTAGACAAGGCAGCTAAAATGACCCCTGACACGCACACAAATACAGACTAATTTATGCAGGGACTCATTTTAGACTTGACCATGTAGAATCCATACTCTGTGGATTAATGGGATTCAAAATATTTCCAATACAATTCCAACATTTAGCAATGAAACCAGAGCAGTGACCAAAATTATAACAAACATACTGCATAACTCAATAGTAATTCAAAGTACTAATATCAAGACAGTTTAGATTTCATTATACTCAAATGGCCTAAAACCTATCTAATCCATCTACAATAAAACCCTTTGTTTCCCACAATGTCATTTATAGCAACCTTTCCCTGATGGCTTTATGTATGTGTGATCAGTACTGATGAATAATATAGGCAATAGAAGAAATTAAGTCCTCACACACTGACAGAGAAGAGAAGCTCTGCTCAGTCTTTCCAAAAGCACTAATGCGTACCAAAATGCATTGTAATCACGTTTCTGTTTCCTTGTCCATAAAAATCATGGCACTAAGTGTTACGGGACATCATTTTGACCATCGGAAACATATGGTGGCATTGACACCCAGAACAAAAACTTGTCCAACAACTTGCCTCAGGGACACAGAAACAATTCCGAACAACCGCAGGTGTTTTTCAAGTGGTCGACCGTTCAGATAGACAGACATAAGGTTTAAAATCTAAAATTTCCATTTAATGATCTGCATCTATGACAATTGAAGTCTACTTGTTGGTGTAGATTTGCCTACGAAGTATATTTTACCCGCCACACGACAACATGGCTTTCCTTTACCCTGTGGGATGACAGAATTTGGTGACTTTGCTTAAAATCAAACTAAAAATGGATTTAACTCATCTTATGTACCAAAATAAGATTTATTTCATGAATCCTTTTATTTCTCACATTTAAAAAGCCAAATTGCTGAAATAATCCAGTGATATATTAAAACAACAAATTTATGCATAGCAGATAAAATTCATTTTAAGGCCCTGAAAACCTACTTCCCTAATCGGTTTCTTACTATGAACAGGCAGGGCCTGGCTGAAGATCCTACTGGCTGCAAAAGGAATAACACATTTAGCCATTTCAAATGAATGAATGGCTTGGGGTTTGTCAGCATAAGATTTAATAATTTAAAGAAACAGACCACTGATGTGAGGGAGAGAATCGAGCATTTCCGTTACGATAAACAGCCAATGGGCATAGATGCACGCACACACACAAATACACACACAAACACACTCGCACACACTACAAGAGAAACAAAAGAACATCCTATATGGGGCAACTTTTCTTGCTCCATACAATGACTATGCAGTCGCAATGTCACAATCTTGGCAAAAGTAAGCTCATCCCAGATTTACGTTTTGATATGTAACAAAACATTTCAGTGACTAGCTGAGTAGCAAAACGTTGGCTGAATGTGGCAGCAGGAACTCACAAAATGATCCTCAGAAAAATCGGCATCTAACAGTTCAAACATATGCAGCTGTAGTGAGCTAATCCTTTCTGATAAATAAATAAATGGATTCCCTTATTAGTCCCGCAAGGGGACATTTGGATTTCTCTGCATTTTAACCCATCCGACTGCATAGGAGCAGTGAGCTGTCACCATATGGCCCTCAGGGAGCAGTTAGGGGTTCAACGTCTGGCTCGAGGACACCTAAACATGCTTTCTGCAGGACCGGGGATCGAACCTGCAACCTCCCGATTGCCAGAGGACCACTCTACCCACTGACCTATTCCACCCTGATACTGGAGTTGTTGGCAGAACACTGAATATGTTTCACTGATCAACATGTCATCGGGTTGCTTTTTCCTAAATTGGCAGTGAGACACAATTGTCAATCATTATGTGATCAGACTATGCCCACACAATCCTGTCAAGACAGATTAGAGTCTGTTACAGGGATGGTTTTTTGGGGCAAGTATAATTATAGTGAATGGTGTTTTGTATATAAAAAAAAAAAATCAAAACTAAGGCTAAACGTCTTTAATATACTACAGACACTTTTAAAGAGGCTATACATTTTACTTTGTGGGCTTTCCCTTTCCTTTAGTGTGTTATAGACGTTGAACCCGAATGGGAACCTTTAAATTTAATGCAAATTTTGGTGTGATGCCAAATGAGGACGTGCGTGTGTGTATGTGGGTTTCTATACTCAAAAATATAATTCCTTAATTCTAATCTACACATTTGTATTTAATTTGGTCAAGTAATCATATCATACTTCGGCCAACTTGTGCCACTGATCATGTTGCTCTTACATGTGTGTTTAGTCAGGAGACTGTAAATCAGCAAAGATTAATATATTTATGTTCTCAAGTGGGAACGTATTACCATGAAGTCAATTGTATCTCGACTTAGTAACAGATCTAAATGACACTGCCATCTAGAGGCCCATTTATGAGCTAGGTTTTTTTTTTGGTGGGGGGGGTGCTTGGTTGAAATTCAATAGATGTCAAGTCTCAGTGGTGGTAAGTCAGGGAAAATATACTGCATTCATTTCTGACATACTATTTGTGACACGCCCGCAGGCAGAGACTGATCCATTAACAGGAAATCTACTGACGTCATGATACGTCACTTGGCAGCTGGAGTAAAAAGTATTTCACTACTTTCTCAGAGATGCAGAAATAATCAGGAACAACTGCTATCCATGTTGCAGATAGAAAGAGATAAGGTTGAAAATCAGTGAATTCTACTTTTAAGGTGGTAGTATTCCACAATGCAAGTAAGTAAAAGTTTACTTGTATAGTATTTTAAAAATATACGGTCAAAGAGTGCTTTACATGCAATCATGAAAAATAAGAGAAAATATATAACAAATAAAATGAAAATTAAGCATGGCAGAAAGATAAAGACCAAGCTAAAAACCAACCACAACAGGTCTATGAAAAGGCTTGCCTAAAAAGATGGGTTTTTAGAAGATGCTTCAAACAGCCCAAAGATTCCACTAATGTGGTAGATTGGGCCATGGAAGGGGGCACATGTATGCAGATTTCATTTCAAAGCAACACTACAACACCACACTTTCACTGAGAATAAGCCTTCAGCTAGACAGGGGAAGACTAGTCAGTGAAATCAGTTGGTGTAACGTGAGGTTGAAATGAAAACAGGTATACAAATGGCTTTCCGTGGCACATGGTTGAGTACTGTTGAAATAGGGTTAAATTATAAATATCAACTATAACTCAATTTGATTATTTTATTAAAACATCTTCGGAATAGTTTAGAATTTGAATGTCATCAGACACTTGTGATGAATGGGTCGCAGATTATATTGTCCAAATGCCTCCTAATTATCCAACCTGTCCAATTTACCCGTTTCCACTGTCTTTACACTCTGCTTCCTTCTCAGTTCGTCACTGAGTATTATCACAAGATCAATGGTGTATGCCCTCACTGTCAATAAACACTGGAGAGGGTTCCCAAGCAACAAGCCCCCTGTCCTCCACCCCCACGCCTCTCTTTCACATCCTATTCTATTCTCTGTCTGTGTGGAGTGTCATCTACCTTCCTCCGGTGGCTTTGTTTACACAGGGTCACAATGAGGTGGCAGCACAGAGCAACACATACATGTGTGCACACACACACACACAAACACACACACACACACACATACACACACACACACAATTTGGGGCCCATTAGCTTTGCAAGGAGGATGAAACTGAAAGGGGCCCAAAGTGACTCAATGAGGATGTTGAATGACAAAAGACTCTTTATGTGGACTTATCTTTAGTAGCTAAAATCTGTGTAGGTGCTATTTAGGGTGGGAAGACTGCCAGTTAGTTCAAATATCAATGCTACAATCTTAAGAAAGATAAGATATGCTGTAGGGGCATAGCTCAGTAGGTAGGGTGGTCGTGTAGTTATCAGAGATTCATGGTTCAACCCCAGCTCTGTAGAAAGCATGTCGAGGTGTCTATGAGCAAGACCCTGAACTACTAACTGCTCCCCGAGTGCCATATTGTGGCAGCTCACTGCTTCT
>OMLC01094009.1:0-14900 GCA_900302585.1 Regalecus glesne | reverse complement strand
ACACACATTTATATATATATATACATACACACACATATATATGTGTGCGTGTATACACACACCAACACACACACACACTGTCAACCGGTTATCCGAAGTCAGGTCGCGGGGTCATGTTGGAGCCTATCCCAGCACTGTTTGAATGAATGGTGGGGAAACACCCTGAACAGCTCACCATTCCATTCCAGGGCTTGAGCAGTTAGGGGTTCAGTGTCTTCCTCAAGGACAATTTGACATGCTTTCTGCAGAGGCCAGGGATCAAACCACTAGTGTTCCAATTATTAGACTGCTGCCCAACCTCCCAAGCTATATTGCCTCTACACACACAGTTTTTTGTGTGAATGCTGTCATGCACACTCATAAACTACATCTCAGGGGCATGTGAAAAACCAAAGAAAAGTCACAGGGGCTCATTTGAGCTGAGTGCTGACGTTAACTTCACACTGCCTTGTGACATTAGATCAGTATGTCAGCTTCTTCACATACCCACATTATGCAGGCCGTGTCACTGGGGTAGAGGGGGGATTCTATTTTTCCTTGAAAACCAAAGAAGCCGACTAAAAGGCTGCATCAAAGTAGCAGTAATGGGTTATAATGGACTCGCGGTCACTGTAAAGTAACTGGTAATGTGGATAAGGTTTCTCCTGTCCAGAATGAATGAAGGCAAGATGTCAAGAGTGCCAATGTTTGTTTTATTAAAAAAATAAAATACAAATGACGACCCAAGAATACATGGCAGACTCATTTTACCAAGCCAAAGCATTTTATCTATAACACAACTCAGTGCTCGTATAACTTTTCTTAATCTATCTTACTATTCTTTTTTTGGCATGATCTGGGTGTTGAGAAAATAATAGGAAAGGAGTCTGCATTTGTGGACATCAGTTTCTTCAGAACTTGGGCCCTTTTTTCATTTTGGAAAAAAACAAAAAACATAAAAAAAAACGTCTGCACACAAAAATAAACCATGGCACCAAGATCTGCTTGACATTATCAATGGTTGCAAAGAAGAAATGCCAGGAAATCATAATGTACAGGTTGACAGAAAAACTCAGTCTCAGTCTTTACTTTAAAGAGATTCAGAGTGCAATAAATCTTCAAACGTCTGAGCAAACATGAAAGGAGGAATCAAAACAATCATAATAACCTAATGATAAGGATTATTGATCAAATATAGGATGATTAAGTATGGCGTGCATGATATCGATGTTTGGAAACTCATGGAGAAATGGATAATGGAGGATAGTTGAGCATTAAAAGCAGTAACTGAATAGCTGAGATAGTTTTTCAACATGGAAAAAAAAACTTAGGGTTGTTGACACAGACATCCAATATACCTAATTAGTGCAACAAAACAAGGATGGGATGAAACAACAGCATATATATCTCTACTGACAAAAATAAACCTAAAAAGATTAAATAGCAATAAATTCAACAAAAGTAATATATTCATCTCTCTCTGTCCGTCCTATACATCTGTCAATAAGAATTCACTCTGATTATATGCAGATGACGGCAAACTATTTCCACCTGAAATGTCACTTGGAGGATGCAATGTTTAGAATATAATCAAACTAGTCAGGTTTCACTTTGAGCATTTATACGGACTCATCCCATCCATCAAGAAGTAAATAAGTTACTTCTGAAGCATACATACACATCACACTAGAGGAAATAAATGTCTTTTTTACTTATGTTTTTAGTTTTCTTAAACAAGAACAGATACACAGACCAACCGAGGTACAGTACAGTACAGTGCAGTGCGACAGGTAATTAGAGTAATATTGCTTGTACTGGCGACATCACGTGACATGGGTGTGTGAAAGGGTCACAGCATTTGACAGTGGGTTTATGAGATTTGCATAGCCTATTCGAGTACAGCACATGACAGAGGTGCGTGATGCAGAAAGAAAAGGACCAGGAGATGGTAGCCTCGGTAAAGAATGCTTTGGCTTAATGAGCAATCAAATCTAGCAATATTTTTTTTATAAGATAACCCTGAGAAATGGGAATAAACTGACCTGCAAGATGAAACTTGCGTTTGAGGATGATGGTAAGATCATGTCTGTTTCTTGGATAGGCGGGTGCATTCTGTACCCTGTATAAGCAAAAAACCAAGTGTTGAAATGGTACACAAATCGCCATAGCTGAGGATTTTATAAACAATAGTATTTGTGCACCAGCAGTCTGCAGGGCAGCAATACTTGCAGCCGCTGAGCTCAAGTTTCGTTACAAAGAGACAGGTGAAGCCATGGCCCACAGAGAATCAGCGGAGCAGGGCTAAATCTGCCATCAGTAACAATCCTGGAGCTTGATCCTGCATCAGGCACAACTTTGCCCTCTTGTGCAGGTGTGTCTCACAGGGACGAGGGCCCGTGTGTCAGTGCATTAGCTGGTCCTGTTGCAAGTGGGTGAGACAGGGGACATCACGCACCTCTGTTAACACTGAACAAAAAACAACAAGTTAACATATGAAAGGCCGATATAAAGCCTGCACAATGAAAACATTAAATGGCATACAATCAGCTACTGTTAAGTATCAATACAAAGACAACCAAACGATATCCAATGACTGTTCCGAAAGCAGAGCACTGTAAATGTGGTTCAACAATTAAAAAAAAGAACAGGAGAGCCGATGAATCATTCAATGGCTGGATGTTTGTCCATAACTGATGATTGCTATAGCCCTTAGTCTAGGTAAACATGAGAAAGTCCGGGAGGCATAGTATTTGTTTGGCAAGATGATAGCTGTGAGCCTGCCATTCACTGTCGGAAAGGAACCCCCTTTACTCCTCACCTCCCACCGCCTCCCACCACCCATCTCTTCATTCGCCTACATATGCATACAAATCTTTTTAAATACACTAAAGGGGGTCATAAAATATCGTGTACTTGTTTCTTTCTGCCACAACAAACAACACAACTCCTGAGGCCGACAGCAAAGCCATATCAAACCAAAGACGATTATAATCTTTCTGTACTCGTGTCATTTGGGTCCGTTTCTATCACATTAGAAACCGTGAAACAAAACAAAAAAACATAACAAAGGTCAAACTGAGAATGTCTGGACAAATCCTTGAAATACCATCACAATCTGGCAAAGACGCAGCGTTTTAAATTCCCCAGCTAGTCCAAAACCTAGTCCCTAGTCCAAAACTAAAGGCCGTGAGATCATAACAAGCAATCTCAAGCTCCAGTGGTTTGGTACGCGAGTCTCTGATGTATCTAATTTACAATGTGTTATCTTCTAACACAGTGAGCAGACCACCTTCTATAAAATACAACATTTACACCCTTATTCTGCTAGTTTGAAAGACTGTTTTGCTCTGGTACAAACATGCTTGAAATACCACATGAAAGACTTGTTCAAAAACACAGATCCACACAATCACCCAGAGCACTGTGAATCCCACATAGGTTAACCATCACTACATTACAGTCATAAGGCATTCCAGGAAAGGCAGCAAAACGAATCATTTCCATTCATAGGAACAGTTCATTGTGTGCCCCCATGACAAAAACACAACTATTCTCTAGTGGTCTAGAAAGGCAGCTTGGGAGGTCTTCGTTGAAAATGTCTTTAAGCTAAGCATCCTACTGGAGATAGGGAGAGAGAGAGAGAAACAGAGAGAGAGAGCTTAGCTGACAATAGTCTATTAGTATTGTACAGACATCATGACCTCTGGGCCGTGCAGCACAAAAAAGATCTTTAGGTACTGCTTCAAAAATGTCACACAATACTAATAATTCCGAGAGATTTAATTCTACAAAAAAATGTTTTATATTCCATAAGTACAGGGCAAATAAACTTGACAAGGTGAGGTTTGTTGGCTACAACATGAATTCAGCAACGTTTTTGTGTGTCTACTCATTGGAGGGGGTCGGCTTTATTAGATTAAATTTAAGTGCATAGCCCAGAGTCACACTTCACAAGGGGTCCAGATGTTGAGGAGTGACTGACAGTATTTGCTCAGTTCCTCATGAGAGATCCATTTTGCATGTCATTAGTCCCTCATTGTGGGGGTGGACACAGACTTAGATGGAGCTTTGGGGGGGGGGATTAAGGCCTGATGCCCTTCTTGACGCCCCACAGTGGGTTCAAACCCACTGCCTCTGGCTCGTGCTATAGCAGATATAAATACTGTTAAACCAGCACCAAATCAATCGCTAATTATTCGCTGCCAGTAATGATGGATTATTTCTGCTGAGCCAACACTTCAAATTTGAAACGCATTCAGAGAGACTATGAACGTTAATGCCTGCCTAAGTGTGCTAACTTGGTATTTAAATTTTATCCCCATCAGATCAGATAAATCTAAATTACTTCCATAGCCAGAGAGACAAGCTGGTGCAAAAAGAAAAAAGAAAAAAAAAACCCTCACATACGACAAAGCAATGCTGTCTCCATGCAAACAGAATGCAAGGAAAAACAAACAAAGTAGAAATTATGAAGTGCTAAGCCACCAAATGTCAAAGTTCAGAAACGGCAACAGGATATGTTTGGGGTGTAATTGGCTTGGCTCTAAAACATCAGGATGCCAGTAGATCCAAGTCCTGCAGGATGATTTAATTAATGAGCAACCTAAAGCAGGACGTTTGCTGTGTACTCTTGCACACTGGCTTTTCAGCACATCCTTTTTTGAACACCACTTTCTTTCTTAAAACTCCAGAATATATCAAGGAGACGATCATCACTGCTCAACATCGAATAGTGGATTTATCCAACACACAGTTCTTCTAACCAACAAAAGCACACAAGAAGCACACCAAAACTTGTTGGGGCTTAGCTATGTTTTCCCTATCTGATTATACCCAACACTACCACAAAGCTTTCCAACACATCCAGGACAACCGACACATCATAGAGGAGCATGCAGTAATCATATCAAAGTATGCAGCTGTGCTAACACTGACTGCACTGAGCAGCGGAGCCCCCACCCACAACACCCTCCCTCCACTGCCAATGGAAAATACCACGGCAAATCTCTGGCATTGGTGAGTGCTACAGAGGCCCCGGCGAGCAAAGACTGTATTAGCTAGCTAACATCTCAACAGTATAGGATGGCTTATATAGTCATAACAACATGAGGAAACTAGACTAGGATATCTATACTTAAACCCTGGACAATTCTGCGGCCCTCACAGCCGGGTACTGAGCCTAGTGGCCTTTGTGGGTGGAGTCATATAAAGGAAACAGATGGGTTAAAGAAATTTTTCTAAAAACAGTACAACTCGCTAAAGGGTGTCAAAATACTAAGGTGATGTCAAAACTATTTAATTATCTCAACCTTGCAAATGAATGCTAATCTAAACAGGAGCACAAAAACCCATGCCTCATGCAAACAACTAGTGCTCATCCTTGTTGGTTGGGCGGTGTCAAGCCTCCTGGTTGGCGAATATACTCCACCAGGCACAAGGGCACTTTTTTAGGTTATACACACTGTACAAGACGACACCCTTCGTTCCGTACTGCCATCAAGCCTCTTACACCCAACAGTACTCATCGCAAGGGCTCTTAGTCAAGAGTTTTGTGACTGAAGTCATCACAGCTGCATTGACTTCATAGAAAGTGTTTTGCAATAAAAGAAAAAAAGGAAGGACCTTCTTCATTTTGAAAATCCCAACAACACACCTCTCCACAGGATAAGGAGCAGAGTACCGCTGCCCCATCATGCACTGCTGCCGAAAACATAGACTCGCAGAGCTCGACTTGTAGACAACTGGACAGAAGAACCTCAACTGGAATTTTGTACTTGGACGTCAGCCTGACCTAGCAACATGAGTGGGGTCAACCATTTGACACCATGCAGACAGGTAAGAGAGGATATTGGTGACCAGGTGGGTTAATGCTACTGAAGCTTAATTCAAATTGTTAGAAAGTGAATAAAGGTGACTATTCTTCTTGTCAATTCATGGTTTCTGATCTTCCCAAATTTACATTCAAAGACCCTGATAATATCCATTTAGATGCTATCTGTATCTGGGCCTATTACCTCGATAAGGGAACATGCATGCTAATAATGCAAGAAGAAATGCAAATATGCTTTCCAACGGGATCTTCCAGTCCCGTTATAAATACTGTGGATCTCAACAAGTTGACGGGAAGCTATGAACGCAATCCACCAAGTATGTTTCTATGAGAGCAAAAGTCTGTCCACTAGCTAGAAACCACAAATATCATCGCCATTACCGAATGTTGTCGACATTTTTCCTACTTGGTAAAAGTTTGTCTCAGCCTCAACAGACAGGCGCCATTCACTCCCAACAGAAAGCATTCCTTTACCCTAATCCACAATTCACATGCTGTAGTAAGAGTTCAAGTAATGCAGCACCACACACACACAAGTGTACTTTTTATTTTCTAGATCTAGTCTTAAGATATGAACCCTTATTAAATAGTAACAAGCGCTGTCTTTGGAATTGGATGACTACAGACCGACCCGACCGTCTGTCTATCCGGTACTCATCTGCTTTGCATAGAGTGCTTGAAAAAAAAATAAAAGCAAGCCAGCAGAACAACAGCCAGAATACAGCAAATAGCAGTGCAGAAAAACACAAAAAGGCGCGAGTCGGTTCTTCAGCATTCATTTAGCACAACCAGATACAGACTCCATTTTAATACCAGGTTTAGACTATGTGTAAACAATACAAGGACTGTAAACACTCCTTAAGACTTCACAAAGGAAAACACTAAACTCTGACATCACCCTGCAGCTGTGCCCTAGATTACATACATGAATGCGCATGCGTATGGACGTGACACACAGATACACAAGAGACAGAAAGCCCCTGGAAAACGAGATGACGTTCTTGTCCAGTTAGTCTTGGATCTAATGGGGAGGGGGTCCATTTTTTGACCCCAGCTTTGGTGGTAGTAACAAAGGGAGAGGTGTGTTGTTGACCACGATGGTATGCTGTTAGCTGGCTGCTCAACCAAATGTAAAATGTCAGCTGAATGAATGGCCAAAACCGATCAGAGAAGAGCACAAGAGAGGTTAACAGAGATGGTAGTGTTTTAGAGAGGATGAGAAGAAGTTGGGGGATACAGTTCTGCTTTCAGTCACAATCATTTATTGTCCCTCTCTTCACTGCCTGGGCAACTTAACTTGAGCCCATACACATTCTAAAAGTGAACACCGGCATATTCTGCTTGTTTTCCCATGAGGAAAGAAGAAAAAAATTAGGAAATGTCCACAGACATTGAAAGAACTAAACCATGAAGTTATCCACACAATGAGTTATTCATATATTCTAAGCAAACTGTTGGGCTTGTTATCATCATCATCATCATCATTTCCAAACCATGTCAAAGTGATAGCTGAAGCAAAAAAACCCAATAAGACAAGCTGTAGCGGTGATGATGATAAAACCTTTTGCACATTACTATCCATAAACAAGCCCAGCAGCATCATCAGTAAGTCAGAATGGTTGGCTGGTTAGTTGGTTGGAAGGCTAGGCTAGAGATCAGACCATGTGGTCTCCAGTGCTAGTGCTGGGGCTCTGGGCTGGGGGCTCAGTGGTGCATTCTTTGTGTCTGAAGGTGTGTTGCTGACGTCCAGAGCAACAGTCTTCCCCACCGCCCCGGCACACTCTTTGCTCCTCATCGCTCTCCTCCTCGAGGCCTGAGCACTCATCTACATCCAGCTGGCACACGCACACCTCAATCCCTGAATCACCCGTTACATGCCGGCGCCGGGTAACAAGCTCTTCCTCCTCTTCCGCGGCTGCTACGAAGGAAGCCTCTAGTGTGTCGTCTCCTGACAAATGCTGTGTTTGGCTGGGTCTTGCCACCGCTTCCTGATCTGTTGATGACCCTGAAACCTGAGGCCCATCCTCTGCTGGGGTTTCAAGTACCAAGGCAACTTCTGTTTGGCTGGCTGAGGGAAGGAGGGATGGAGTGATCTGAGGAGAGATTTCAGAATATGGTGGGGGAGGTGTCGGGGGATGGCCCACTACCTCTTCATAGTCAGGAAGCTTGCAGTCATTCCAGAGTCCTGAAAGTCAGAAAATACACAAGTTTAAGGCCAGCTAGCCTAATAGTCATAAAGATATCTTAGCTCATTCAAAATGTTTTCTAAAAATACATATGACAAGCCAAAACTTCGGTTTTTTCTTCTTCTTTTGGCTTGTTCTGTTTCCCAGGGGTTTCCAGAGTGGATTTTACCGTATCTATCATAACCCTGTGAGGGTAAACCATCAATGGGGGTTGTTGTCAACTAGGGCCTCAACTGATCCCAAATGGAGCCTCGAACAATCCAATATGGTCTTGTCAATCCACATGATTTGCCATGATTTTAAGTCGAACACCCTTCCTGAGACGACCACTAACCCAATGGACGAAGGCACAGGTAAAACGCTAGATGCCATTCCAGTATTCATGGACTTGAGTCCATGCCTGTCACCTATAGACTATATAATGTACACATTTTCAAAGATGATGTCTACCTTATGTATTACATCACACTACTCACTTAAGTTGAATGGTGGAGGGGAGATGAAGGAGCTAGAGGCTCCTTGATAGGCCATCAAGCTGATCTCACGTTGTCGCTGCTCCTGCTGCAGACGCATTTTAACCCTCCTGTGTCGGTAGGCACAGCAACAGCTTAGCATGATAATCAGCGTCCAAACCAGCCAAAACCCTGTGAAAGGACAAAGGTTCAGTGAAGTCTGATAATCATCACTAGAGTTCAGATGATTTTTGTCACACGTAAAAAATGACCTCAAACAAACCACAGGAAACTGACAAATATTTGCACTAGTAATACAATAGTGTTGAAAACAATGAACGTAACAAATTTAATATGAATCTGCATTTTGAACCGACTGTTAAAGATTTACGGCGGCTTGATCGAGGAGGTAAAAGTAATCTAGGCAGAATGTAAAAGTGTGAACAAATATTTAAAGATCCTTAAGAGAAAACATATGATATAAGCAATATATCTTCACTGAAGAAAATGGGATTGGACAAGTTTGGCAACATGGTGATCAAAAGACATATATTCTGCTCAAAGGTGATACCAAGATTTTAGCGGTAGGTTTGATGTTGGAATGAGGTGGACCAATAAACTGATCAACTGTAGTGGCAAAGTTCTCAGTACCAATTAAGAGAACTTCAGTTTTGTCAGGGTTTAGGTGGAGGAAATTAAGGGAAATCCAGTCTCTGATGGCAGCTACGCAATCACTGAGGGGGAGGCAATCGATTAAGGTTATTGGGTTCGGCGCAAAAAAAGATCTGAGTATCATCAGTATAACAGTGTTATGACATGTCTTGAAAGCAACTAAACAAATGACCCAGAGTAAGGTAGCACATATAAAAAGAAGAGGATTGGCCCAAGGACAGACCCCTGAGGGACTCCACACAATGGGGGAGCTGACAAGGATACATCATTGTTAATACAGACATTAAAATGTCTATTAATCAGATAAGAGTGAAACAGATACAGTGCTGTATTAGAAATGCCAACCCAGTTCTCCAACCTATCAAGTAAGATGGCATGATCGACAGCATCAAGGGCACCAGTTAAGAGGAGTTAAGATGCCAAGATATTCCGTTATTAGTCCCATACGCGGGGATTTGCAGTCTTACAAAGCACCAATGTGGAAAGCAGAACAGAGGCATACAAAAAAAACTAAATTTAGAGTAAGAGTATTCACCTTTATCAGCATGCATAAAAATGCCTTCAGACACTCTTGATAATATAGTCAGTACTGTGCTCTCAGAAAAAGCCGGAGTGAAATTTATGAAAATGTTATGGCCCTCAATCAGCTATAGGATTTAGTCTGCAACATTGTTTTCCAGGATTTTGTTTAAAAAGAAAGTTTGTAAATTGGTCCAAAATTCTCTAACCTTGCTGGATTGAGAGAGGGTTTATTGAGGACAGCCTGAACATAGGCAATTTTCAAGTCTGGTGGTCTTGAGTGTTACTGCAACTGAGGGACAATGAACTTGCTGGACTGGTTGGTAAGCTTTTGCCTCACTGGTTAAATGATACATGGACTCATTTTTTCATAGTGCTTTTCTAGTCAAGCAACCTCTAAAAGCACTTCTGGTTGACTGTTGGTGTCAGCCATTGTTCCATCCCTATAAAGGTGGATTTATGTTTTATTTTGAGAGTCATAGTTGTGGCGTGTTGCAGCTCCAGGGCAGGGTTGGAGGCCAGGTGCTACTCATTTTTATGCAGTGCTTTTCTAGTTAAGAAGTGTGTATTGATATTATATGTTTAATTACAAGTATGTATAACTGACATTTCTAGTTAATGCATAATGAATAAAAAAACTAAAATAATTATTACCTTCTAAATAAATCTTACGTTAGACCTGAATGACATCTAGATTGTCAGTATATGGCTCTATGCTCAACTCATAACCAGCAACACTAGCTTAATATCAGTCAAAGTGTCCCCATGGAAGAGTCTCACACAGAATCTTTAACCACTCAAGTACAGTTCAGTTTGCAGTGAACCATGAAAAGTCCTCAAACGAAAACATAACAAAACAAGTTTCACTACAGCCCTCATAGCTTTTGTTGGATTAAGTGAGAACGCTTACATTGTGGTCAGGTAAGGATTAGAAATGTATAAATAGAAATAAATGACTTCACCTCTCAGAAATTAATATTTTTTTCACAGAAACTAATTAACCACCGCGTATTTCAAACACGTTTCTGATTTTAATCAATAATTTCGCCCGGAAGCTTCTTCTTCCAGATGATACTAATTTAATTTGACAGATTAACCAGTGTCAGTGACAGTCATAAAGACACTGAAATATACTGAAATAATGAGGATAGAAAATTAGAGGGATGATTTTACCTCCATAGACAGACTGCTGGAGGGTGTCAAAATGCCCTTTCAGTGTGAAATATGAACCGATTAACGGTATATGAACTAAGAATTAGGAAGAAAATAGGTACTTACACCACAGCTCATAGTAGTAGGTGCAGCACTTTGTCTCCCCACAACAGTACCCCATTTCGCAGCGGTACTGGTCATTGTTTACCCCTAAACAGAACTCCTTTCCCTGTGACACGCACACGCGCACACACACGCGCACACACACACACACACACACACACACGTTTGAATGTCAATACACGCAAACAAGTGAACTGACACAAAACACTGCAAAATCTCATATATTCAAGCAAGTGACTTCACAACATTGTTTGATTCTACCCTGTGTGGTTTATTGCTTGAGTGTTATGTGTTTATGTCTTCATGACCCGCAACCAAGATAACAGGAAAAATCCTGATCGTCAGCTTGCTATCTTTCTGACTCGGGTGTCAAGCCTCAACTCAATAACCAAGCATCTGCACACACTTTGGAAAGTACCAGTTTCAAAGTCAACATTGCTTGGATCCACTGAAAGAGAGGGGGGGCAGGATAAGGGGGTTATAGTTCATAAAGAAAGTTTAATTTAAAGAGACTAGATCTGACATATTTAGATTCTAAATATTCATTAATAGGGACTGTCTTTACAAAGGAGACTACATTATAGTGGTTGTAATTGTATTATAACTCTGTTATCCACTCTCAGTGTTGTATTCTGTAAATTGTGTTTTATTCTGTAGACACAACATCCATTGCACATCTGTCCATCATGGGAGAGAGAGATCCCTCCTCTGTGGCTCTCCCTGAGGTTTCTTCCTATTCTTTTTCCCTGTTAAAGGGTTTTGAGGGAGTTGTTCCTTATGTGGTCTGAGGGATTAAGGAAAGGATGTTGTGTTGCCGTAAATCCCACTGAGTCAAATCTGCAATAATAGACTACACAAATAAAACTGACTTGACATGACTCGACTTGGTGGGAATACGTGCACACTTCCTCCTACAGCAAATTCACTTTGTGCCACTGTGATCATTTATGATTGAGTTTGTTGTGTTTTAACTTTATTTTCAATTTCTATACAATATTATTTGATCTGTTTTTGTTGTTTTCTTTTCATCCTTTTTGGACATGTTCAAAATCAAATCAGCTATTCCGAGTCGTGAGTTCAACGGGTAATTCAATACAAACCCCGGGATGTATTTAATCTCCTGGCATGATGCTGTTTACCTTGTGCTGAGATCTCCTCATGACGAGCAGGATAACCTGCATATCTGACCAACTCGGAGCCGCTGCCTGACTACACGAACAACACACACGACGTACGCCCGGCTGCTACTCGCTCAACAGCTACTCTCCACATCCTCAATCCAAAGCCAAAGTCTCGCTTCATACACAATAAATACACGGAAAGACTCCAAAACTACCCAAATACCGACAGCGGGAGTTACAGACAGACACTGACGGCGTGAGAAGTGTAGCTGTCGAGCTGTGGCCAGTTATCCCCTTTGTGTCGCGAACAAACAAACAAAACAAAAAAAAACCGCACAATAGAAGGCCTGCTCTCAGGGAGCGATCCCCGGGCTCGCCTGAGACAGAAGGGCGGCCCAAGGAGCGAGCAGCGGCGGCTTACCTGCACTAGACACGTCCCAGCGCAGAGCAGAACTACAATGGATCCCAGCGTCTTCTGCGGCATCTTTCTGGGTTGCTCACCGTAAACAGCTCAGAGAAGACTGGGTGATTCCGATTCGCCTCCTCCCGTCGATCGGCTGACATATTATGCTGTCTCTTACCTAGAAGACACTGTTTATAACTCGGCCCCGCCGAGCGGAAATGGATGGTGCGCCGGTCTGTAGAGGGAGGTGTTGGGGCTTCCTCTTTATATATGATCTGGATAAGGGGGCTCAGTGTGTTGCTCAGACCGAGGACCCCTCCGCTCAGTGGACGGCAAACAATGTGCCCCGGGATGCCACATGGAACATGTTTGTCATGCTGCGTCTTCTAATTTTATCACTAGGTTAGATCCTGAGACATCCACTGTCCACTGCGGCGTTTATTATAGTGAAAATCAGAGCACCCCCTCCGTGTGGAGCACATCATCTTATAAAAGCGCCCTTTCTGTATGGACTTGTATGTTCTTCCCCATGTCTATTCCCTTTTACCCCACCATCATAACGACATGCATGTCCGGGTTGATGTTCCCTCCTGTGCCTCTGTGCAAGGCAGTAAGAAAAAGAACCGGAGCTGGTCCCCATGCACTGCAGCTGCTCACTGCAAAATGAGAGAACAAATATTGATGTATGAATGTACAATGATGATTATATAAAGATTGAATGTTGAAATTGTTTACAGTGACTAGTTGTACAAGTTCACTCATGTGAAATTCTTTGCCAGGGGAACAGTGCCTTGCTCAAGTACATGTCAACACACTTCCCTGCAGGTGACAGGATCAAACCTGCAACCTTCCGATCACCAGACAACCACTCCAGCCAGTGAGCCCTCCTGATGTAGGTAGATCTGAACCGGCAGCCTCTGGTTCATCAGTCCCCAAAGGGAGCGCTCTAACACTGAACTACAGCAGCCCCCCAAAATTAATGTAATTATTGTTATTATTATTATTATTATTATCATTATCATTAACCATAATATTATTGTTATTGTTATCATAATTATCGTTATCAAATAGCCCTGGGATAATTGATCTGTGTATTGATAAGGGCACTGCTGCGATGCAGTATCTTCCCATTAACCACGAGATCTCCTTTTAAACTCTGTTTCACAGCTATCAGCCAGAGGGCCAGAGAATGTGGGTCAACCTGACCTTCTCCTGAGTCCACATTGGGTACCTCCCGCTCATGACTGGGATTCATCTGACGAGGATAAGCATGTCCTCACTGACGTCCTGCGATGGTTTCAAACACACAGCCTCTGGCTCATCAGTTCCCAAAGAGAGCCTTCAGCCCCTGAGCTACAGCAGCCCCCTAGAGTACTATAGAAACATAACCATGTGACGGTCTGATGACCAACACCTCGTGGAGCCTCTGATCTGGTTGTGGTAGAGAAAGGTAAGTAAAGGTTTATTCATATAGCTCTTCAGGTCATCCTGCCCTGCTCATATCAGCAAGCTTGAACCAACAAACAGTAATGTTGTTCCTCAGCTGCAGCTGGAGCAGGGACCACACCAAGTTTAATCAGAAGAGTCCAGGTTCCATGTCGTCATCCCACTTCCCCAAATCCTCTGTCTTGTCTCTTGGAGGCTCACTATGTGACCCCTGCTTGACCCCAGGCCCCTCCTTACCTACTCACAGACACGTAGACACCAAAAGGCTTTTGTTGCAGAGTGCTGTGGGAACCATCATCTCTGTTTGTAATGTGGACATATGCAAATGTAAATCTTAGCGTAGCTCTGGGGATTTTCTTTTGGGTCCCATACAGTTTTTAAAATATATTTCAGGCACATCTTGATGAACTATATAATGTGGGTACAATGCGTGAGTCCACTATCTAAACCAGTCCACAAATTCACCTCACAGACTGAAATACACACACTCCTCATAGTTGCACGTACTGTCATGATGATAACTTGATCCCACTCCTACATTAAATGAGCAGCTAGACGAAATCTCTCACAGCATTGTGATGCGTAAGTACGGATAGGCAAAAGTGCATTCATCAGGGGGGCAGTTGTTTGTCCTTCTCCCCCTTATCTCATGTCTTCCAGCTGCATCCCACCAAGGCCCTCTATCCAAACACATTGTACACACTCTGCTACACTCTGGGAGGTTCTCAGACATTCATATGGTGTCAGCTTAGCAGTTTAATATATAGGCCTTCACTCATTCACATGAAAAGGGGGCCTGTGGTAGCCCAGTGGTGGAGCACCTACTTCAGGAACTGACAAGTCAGATGTGTGTACAAATATATACATACACACACACACACACACCCAAACACACACACACACACACACACACACACAAAGTGGTGTGTGGCTTGGTGGTTGAATGCATGCTTTGGAAACTGAGGAGCCAGATGTTGTGGGTTCAAATCCACCTCAGGGCATCAGGACGGGCATCTG
>OMLC01094008.1:0-17637 GCA_900302585.1 Regalecus glesne | reverse complement strand
ACAAGCATGCATAGATATGAACGATGGAGCATATGCCTGTCTTTGGCTTGCTAAAGCCAAACGCAAACCAACCTAATTAGTGCAGAAAGTTCCAGTGGGGGTCTTGTTCATGGAGAGTCAAGCATGCAGAGGAATGCAAGGATGTACACATGGAGTTGCCGCAGACACCTCGGGCAGCTGTTATGCCACCTCTCTTTCTCACTCTCTCTCTCCTTCTCTCCCACAATATGGTGCTCTGGTCACTATCTCTCCCTTCTTCTACTCCATTTCCTGTTGCATAACATCTAGACAATTACACAACTGTCTCAATCGTCTTCCCAAGTTGTGGTTCAAAACATAACAGTAAGCACACTCGCACAAAAGCACGTACACATATGAACAGCCTCAATCTCATACAATCTCACACAGCACAGCTTGCCCAGAATAAACAGTCACCAGGAACTGTCTGGGTACGACTTTCCTTTTGATGTGTGTCGGTTTAGATGACACACAAGCTGCTTCCTTTAAAAAAAAAATTGTTGTTGTTCCTGGACACAATAGAAACGGAATGAAAGAGATGGCGTTGTCCTCCTCAAGCAGCATGACTGCTATGGTAGTAGAGTACATAGAGATGAGCAGAGTGGGCAGTGACTACTGAGCAGATGTGTGTGTGCGTGTGTGTGTGTGTGTGTGTGTGTGTGGATTGGATAGAAAAACAATGTCCCCAGCACTAATGTTAGTTGTGTGCCCATTTGTTTGTGCTTGTTTCAGAAACGGCTGTCACAAAGTCTGGTTCAGGCTACTCGGGAGCCCCCCGCATCCAGAGGCAGGAACAAGTCATCCACCTGTCTCCCAAGAAGGGCAGCCAGGTCAGCCTCCCCAACACACACACACACACACACACACAGAGAGAGAGAGAAACACAGACATAGTGCCACTAGTACCTCTACCACTGGGCAACCAGAAACAGCTTTAAGGAGTTGTCTTGACGCATGCTCAATAATCCAGGTAAGTGATTCATAAAAAAGGTGAATCAGTTCATCTGGACACAAAGTTTTATGGAAATAAACCTTTCATCACTCGTACAGATGACGGTTTATGTCTAAGCTAATGAACTCAGTCACCGTCTCGTGAGCTTTATGAGTCATTCTGATGTTGATGTATATGGTACTGAAAATGTTTTTTTTTTCTTGAAATTACATTGAAATAATGTGTGTATGTACTTTCTTTCATCAAACATGTCAATTTCTGAAATATCCACCTTGAAAATACAGATCATAAATTATTTTGACTTTCTGTTAAACAAGCTCCCTAGTGCACCTATTGCTGTGTGATGAAGGGTTTTATTGCAGTACTGTGAGGATGTGGTTTATTTCTATCTTTTGTAATGATTTATATGCCAATTCTCATGGATAATAAGAGCTAGCATTATAAATTCTTCATAACACTATATATCTTTTAAACATAGCTATGCACATACATATCTTTTTAGACATAAAGATGAAACTCTCACCGGTCTTCTCATTCTATTGAAGTAGCTTTTTCCTCAAATCCAATGGCATCTCCCTCATCTCCTTTCCCTTTTTCCTTTTAATTCCAGTCGGATGGCCCGTACTCTGGCCACTCCAGCAGCAATACCTTATCCAGCACAGCATCCAGTGGTGGTCACAGTGACAATGAAAAATGGTACGAACAGGGAGCTGGGGGCGGTTCCAGCGGGGACCAGGCTGACACTGAACCCAATGGTCTGGGAGGAGGAGGATACCTTCAAGGTGCCTCAACTGACAGTGGCATCGACACCAGCTCCTATGGAGCTCCACACCATACCCATGCCCACTCTCATTCCCACCACGGGAGCTCTACCTCCTTGCTGGCACCCAGTGGTGGGAGGGAGAGCAGAGAGCGGGCAACCTCCCCATGGCATAGTCCCACTGAGGGTGGGCGGAGGATGCTGGAAAGGTCTCCCGCTGCTGCTGAGTCCCCAGGGCCTCCAGGGGAGAGGAACCTGGAGGGGACAGGACGAACCCCACCCACTCACCTCCTGGTTAGGGACAGCAGTACCTACAGTTTGAGCGATGGTGGATCTCACTCCAGGTCTGACTTTGTGCCCTCGTCTGATTACACCTGTCTGTTTGTGTGTTTTTGTTAGTGAAGGTTCAGGTGCTTCAAATCTGACATCGATATGTGATATATTTGCCCCTCCACCAATCTGGTGGTTGGCTGCCATCTACTGTGTGTGTTCTGACTCTTTTCACGCAACACATAATTCCCCGGGCCAAGAAATACACGTGATAGCCCACCTCCCTGTCAACACAGCTCTCCTGGACAGCAGCCAGTGGAGAAGTAATCTTGACTCCCCCTTATCTTTCCATATTACACTTTTTTAAAGTACTTTCAGGAAATGTGGAACATGTGCTAAATTTTCCATTGCTGAACAAATGTGTGAGGGCAAGAGAAATCCACCCCCCTTCCCCTCTCTTCTATTCTTCAGGCAGAACTCCAGCTCAAGGCGCCTGCTCATCAGTTTGTTCAACAACTGAAATTGATTTACTCTTTCATCGAGGGAGATGGGGGGAGACCAGAATAATTTAAGAAGAGAGGAAATTCAAAAATAAATTGGCCCCATTTTACTGGTCCTCTGATAAGCACAGACACAGGAATGCATATCGACAGATCACTGGTAGCTTGTCACACAGATATATGATCCCTTTTATACTGTGAAAGGGTAAAAGGGATTATCATGTCAGTCTACATATTTCATCAAAATTACTTTTACAGCCTGGCAAAATAATTTGTCAGGATGAATTGTAGAAATTAACATGATTTTAACAAACCTTTGTGATTGACTGTTGGAAACCGACGGAAAAATGTCTTTAAATAAGCCTGCTGATATGTGACAGGCAAATTTACGCACACACACACATTAAATTGCCCCCAAAAAACATCCTGCTTCTTATTTTGGCCCATTCTGTTTTTAAAGTGTTGCCCCATCCTACACTCTCCGTAGATGCCCTAAGATCGGACTTAATTTTTTAATATTTGATTATCTTTTGGGGGGGCTCTGTACAGTATGAAGCTTGAAGCTAGGCATGGAAATTCAGCTTTCATTTGTGAGGGCAGATGCTTTCAGGCCCCTGGTGATGATACCATTGATGATACCATTTGTGTAGAACAAAGCTGTCTCATGTTCCTTTTTAGTGGTCCATGATTAATTTCTCACACCTGTTTTTTTCTACCATCCCCTCCAGACACTCAGGCCACAGCTCCCCAAGGGAGGACTCATCCTCCTCAGCCAATTCTCCCTCCTCCCAGACCTCGGTGTCCCCAGGACCCAAAACGTTCTACCCACGCCAGGGAGCTCAGTCCAAGTACCTGATTGGCTGGAGGAAACCTGGCTCCACTATCAACTCTGTAGACTTTGGAGACACACGCAAGTAAGGCTGGTAAAAGTGAAAAAAAAAATTAGAAAAACATGTTATCAAAAAACCTGCAAAATTTAATTTTAGACTATAATTTCCAGGTTCAGAAAAAGTTTAGGGAAATTATAATTGTTTTAAAATTTTATAAGTCAGCAAAATCTGGATTAAAAAGTATCAACTCTGTTAGAGATGATTGATCAGTAATTTTATTTTAATTAGCTCTAATTGATTTATTATCTATATAGGATTTTTTTTAACATTTAAGAAGTATTTACATAAAATCATGAAAAATTAGAGTAAATAAATAAAATGAATATAAAAACATGGCCCTCAATCAAGACTCTGGTTCCCCTAACTGCTCTGCCCTGTGATGGACTGGCAACCTGTTCAATGTCTTTCACTGCCTTTTGCCCATGGGGCCCTGGGATGGGCTCCAATTCCTTTTGGATAACCACATCACAATGGATGGATAGCTAAAACATGGCACAGAAGAAACTGGCCAAGCTAAAACAACCACCACAAAAGGCAGGGATGTGGGCCTATAAAAAGGCTTGCCTGCTAAGATGGGCTTTTAGAAGCTGCTTAAAATAAGCCAAAGATTCCACAAATCTAACAGATTTAGGAAGATTATTCCAGAGATTTGGGGCTAAAACTGCAAATCATCTTTTATTTTGCAATTGGAACGGGAATGGATAAAAGATTGAAGCTTGAGGATCAGAGTGGTTGGGCAGTGGAATAATGAGTGAGAAGATCAGAAATGTAACCGAGGTAAAGATCATGCAGTGCTTTAAGTGTAATGAAGAGGATTTATTTTTGTAGTTTAATCTAAATTTTATGGGAAGCCAACAGGGGGTAATGTGGGACCTATGGCTAGCTCTAGAGAGTAATGTAGCACCTGTATTCTGAACCAATTGTGAATGATTTAAAGCAGCTTGATTGAGGCAAACGTAAATGGACTTAAAGTAATCTAGATGAAGATGATGAACGCATGAATAAATATTTCAAAGTCCTTAAAAGACAAATATATCTGATTTTAGCGATATTTGTTAACTGAAACAAACATGACTGGACAAGCTTAGTCACATGGTGATCAAAAGATGTTCTAGTCAAAGAGTGATAACAAGATTTCAACAGTAAGTTTGATGTTTGAATGATTTGGACCAATAAACTGATCAACCGCTGTGGTAAAGTTCTCAGGCCCTATTAAACGAACATCAGTTTTGTCCGGGTTTTTAAAGGAATTAAAGGGACATGCTGTGGTCGGTTGCAGCCAACCCTTCATTGAGGGAGGACGGTTGATTGAGATTATTGAGTTTGGTAGAGAAATAGATCTAAGTATCATCAGCATCAGCTAAACAAATTACCCAGAAGTAGCATGTGTAAAGAGAAGAGGAGTCCCCACAGATAAGCGAAGGTGACAAGGATACATCATTATTTTTTTTTTATATCGGTCACATAAGAACCAATTTAATGCTTTACCAGAAATGCCAAGGCAGTTTAACAACCTATCAAGCAAGATTGCATGATCAGTGGTATCAAAGACTGTGGTTAAATCTTGAAAATTAATATAATATTCACCTTTATAAGCATACATAAGAATTTCATTGGATACTCTTAATAATGCAGTCTCAGTACTATGCTTTTGGCGAAAGCCTGATTGAAATTTATTGAAAATGTTATGACCCTCACATAGCTTCAGGATTTGGTCAGCAAATATTTTTCTCAGATTTTGGGTAACAAAAGAACATTATGAAATATGTCAGTGATTCTCTAAGATTGCCAGATTGAAAGAGAATTTTTGAGGAAGAGCTGAACACAGGTCATTTCAAAATAGTCAGGTACGGATCCAGATGTAAGAGAGCAGTTGATGATGGAGAGCAGGCTGGGACCTAAGCCAGGGAGGATAGATATATATATATTTTATTGTTGGAACTAAATCACAGAGACTGGAGGAGGGGCACATATGGGCTACAGTCTTTACAAGGGATTACAGAGCAAATTCCAACATTAAAAGTGGATGGCCAAAAAGAGCAGGTGGAAAACAGTGGTAGTAGAATTAGACCTTAGAGCATCGATCTTGTTAACAAAGAAAGACAAGAAACTTTAAGTCATTAGGAGAAGAGGCAGAAATTGTAAGAGGAGAGAGGAATTCACAAGCCAATTTATTGTACTAACCAGAAACTTAGGGTTTTAGTTAATACTGTCAATTAAGTCAGAGAAGTAAGCAGCTCTCCAATTTTTTTATGATTTAGTTCAAATTCAATAAAATTTCAAGAGTCAAGGTGTTCATTGTCACTCCAGATGCACAAGTACAGTCATATGAATTTTTTAGGCTAGGAGACTCTATTAAAGAAGCATTAGATTAAGATGAAACAAAGTAAAATAAAGAAATATAAGAGGTGTGTGTACATACACATACATATACATATACATCAATAAATTTGAGGTGAAAAATAAAGCAATAGGTATAACAGAATTAGGCATACAATAGGTAAAGGTAAGAGTAAAAATCAATTGATCAGTATTATAACATATAATGGTACATATGTGATCAGTAGTCAAAGATACCACACAGGTCGTAATCAGATTTTAGAAATGGTAAGGTTGCACTTGGGTTTTTGTGCATGTTATTTATTAAGAAGTCATATCCTGAGGAAAGAAGCTGTTCCCCACTTTACGTTCATTTGGAGTTGGTGGACATCAAGATTAGATTTTTGTCAATCTGTGCTTGGTCTTTCCCAGTCTTCTTCTCTTGCCTGATGGATGTTTTCTTTGATCCAATGGGTAGGGTTGATAGCTGGTATAGCCCTGAAATTACATTGAGCTCTAAAAGAAATCTGTAAACCAACTAACTTGTTCATTAATGTTGGGGAAGTGATGAGGGCTGCTGGCCAGACTGGAAAAGTAATTGGAAAGCATGGCTTATGACGGCCTACTAAGTTTGCATGAGTGAATTATATGTTTTTGAGGTATTGCAGTAGCTGGTAAAAAAAACCATCAAAAGTAATATATTAATGCGTAGACACAAAATTAATCTTATTCAGGGAATTTAGAGACATATTCCAACTGAAAACTATTGCAGTCTTGTGTCATTAGTTATATCTGGGGCTAGTAACATGCTGCACAAGATTGCAAAATGTAATTGTTAAAAAGATCTGTGACAAATAATTTAAAAGCATTAGCAATATGAATGTTAATATCACCAACTATATTGGTCGTATCCAATTTGAGAACAAGAAAGCATACGTCAGCGAATTTGTTGAGTGTATTAATTGAAGCGGGGCTTAGATACCCCCCCACACACACACACACCATCACAGAAAAAAGATATATTTTACACGGTGTTAAAACAAACCACAGCTTTTCAGTGGCAAGTCTAAAAACAGTTTCCTTTTTTCATGTAAATTAACCTAAAAATTATGAAGTCCATCAATCCATCCATTGTCAACTGCTTATCCTTTATTTAAAGTCAACTCACAGGGGAACTGGAACCAATCTCGTTGATGATTGAGTATAAGGTGGGAAAACACTCTTGACAGCTCACCAGTCCATCACAGGGCAGGGCAGTTAGGGGAAGTGTTTTGCTCAAGGACGCTTAGATACACTTCTCTGCAGGTGCCAGGATCAAACCTGTAACCTTCTGATCACTAGACAACCACTTTATTCACTGTGCCATGCCGCTCCCTAAAAAGATGTAGTCATTGAAAACCTTTGGGGAAATCTGTATGAACATGGACCATACCCTCTTGAAGATGAGCAAGCCCGCTGAAGCAAATTTGTAATTTGTGAAAATTGGCTATATAAAAAAAATTGATGACATTTTTGCAGTGCAGTTAATTCAATTTGTGCTGCTAGACCTTATGTGGTTTAAGCGGTTTAAATGTCCTATTCAAATGCACCACAGTTGCCGTGTCACGATGACGTTCGAGCCTAATCCGTGGACTGCCCTTGTGTCAGAGATCTTTCAGGGTGCCAGTCATTTACATGGTATTCTCGCAGCTTGATTACTTATTCAAGCATTCAAAAACCAATGGCTATGCTCTTTCTTTTTCCCTGTGCATCCGCTGGGAATCGGTCAATCATACTAACCCAATCACCAGCTTCACATTAAAGCCCTCACAGTAGATGACATAGTAATTATGACTCTTGTATGTCCTCTAGTGGTTAAAAGAAGCACTGCGCTAAAAAAAACAATGAATAGTTAAGATAAGATATTCCTTTATTAGTCCCAAAGGGGGAAATTTGCAGTGTTACTGCAGCAAAGTGGAAAGCACAAACAGAGAGGCATAAAATCTTTTAAAAAATGATCCAGGTCACCACTGTTCAAGCTGAATATCATCATTCTTTCATCTAGCCAGCAACAAATATCAAAGTCAAAGTTAATTCATAAGAATGTATTGACACGGATTTTGTTGTTGCAGTACTATGATTGTCTGACCTCAGGTTGTGCGCGTGTCTGTGTGTGTGTGTGTGTGTGTGTGTGTGTGTGTGTGTGTGTGTGTGTGTGTGTGTTAGGAAGTCCCCAGGAGAGAGTGGGGTGGAAGTGGCTCCTACCCCGGCCCCCAGGCCCTCTCTGCGGGACATGCACTCCCCTCAGTCCCATGCTAAATCCACCATGGAGGAGGACCTGAAAAGGCACAATACCCCTGATAGTCCACCACCACCACGCAGACAGAAGGAAAAGGTATAGCTGCTAACCAGCTCAGCATTTTTTTGAGGAAACCTACATGCAGAACTTTTAGTCTGAAACACTAGACTATATTATTGTGCATCCGTAAAGACTCATTGACTCATTTCGGGAAGGACTGCCTTACACTTGTACATGAGTACATGCAAATAGTACATAAGATGGCTGACTACAGGAACCCTCCTGAAATTCAACATAAAATACAGAGCAGGATTACATCTGAGCCTGAAAATTAAACTTTTCAATCAGCACCATGTCTAGATATTCCAAATTATTTGAGTCAAATAATCTGAACATAGATTCAAAAAATAGGGGGGCATTTCAAAATTGATCTAAATGCCTTCATCAGCTTTTAATTAGCTAGTCCTGTGACACCCAACCCCCTGACAAGAGATAGAGATGCAAATACACAGCCAATACCACAAATGGATCAAAACCTAATTTGATTTGGGATTACCTGGATTGTTAAACAGAAGAAGACGTTGTGTCCAGATAAACATATTCGGCATTTTGTGATTAGTCTGAAAATTTCACATTCAAACTTAAAGCTGAGATCCATGATTTCCACAATCTGTCACTCATTCTGGGGAGCTACAACTACAAACAAGGTGTAGCTGAGCAATAAACAGTTCCCACAATTATGAAAAGGCATGTGCAGACCAACACTAACACAAATAATGTATTACAAATGACATCTATTTGCTCAACAGGTGAAGTCAGTACAATGTTGCTGCTCTTGACTGCATTTTTTTTTTTGTAGCATCAAATCACAAAAGGCTTTAATCTCCCCACCTTCACCATTACTACTAATGCCCTCCTCACCCACTTTTTCCAGTCATCTCCATCTGCCCAGCCCCTGAGCAGGCGTCGCTCCCTCCATCGCACCCTGTCAGACGAGAGCATCTATCGTGGCCAGAGGCTTCCCTCCATCAGTGACTCAGTGGCCGACCCGGTGCTTGGCTCTGATGTTCTCTTCAGTTGCTCCACTGTGCCACGCTCACCCACCACCCGTGGCGTGCCCCTTCGACGACCCTCATACAAGCTGGGCGTCAAGCTCCATGGTAAGAGAGCAGCAAGGACACTAGTGTTGCTGAAGTTTGGGGAGATCAGAGTTAGGCTTCATTTAGCTTTCCATTCAGTTGTTTCCAAATAAAAACAATCAAAAACTGGCCTTCTTACAGTAGGCCAACTAGTAGTAGTTATTCTCTTAAACTATAGGTTAGATGTGAAAAAGGTCTTCATCTTCAAAGATTTTCTGTCATCGTAAAGTGATTACTGATTTTTTTTTGTGACGAGGGAGGATTTATTCCAATCTCTTAAGAGTATTTATATATTTCCTTTTAAAGGGTGACGGATTTAAATTTAGTTAGGGCACAAACAACGGTTAGACGTGACAATGAGAGAGGTCTTTTTTTCCGTTTTGCGATAAGTCCCCATATTGTGGTGGCCCCCAGCGAGACCAGACAATATCAAAAGAAAAACAAATGTCACGTTTTTAGAGCTGTTGTGATTCCAAAAGGAAAATATGATCTCAGGAAACAGAAAATGTAAATTAGTAACTTCATTGCTGGTATTCTCTGCTCATTCTGCTCTTGTAGCTGGGTTGGTGCAGGGTCTGATATCTAAAGTATTGGGTCCATGTTTGAGGATAAGACGGTCTAAGTGAGAGTCAAACTGAAAAGTCATGGATGTGGGTGTGTGATTTGCCACAGCTCAGTAGCTGCTTGAGGCCGTGGCTGTGTATCTGCTGCAGATTAAAAGGGACTTCAAAGTCTTAACATTTGCAAGTGATTTTGAGACTTTTAAGGACTGTGTTTAGACTATCTTTTTTCCCCCACCAAACATGTCAGTTTGATCAAGTTAAAACTGGTAAAAAAATCCCCCTTTACAGACTCAATGCCAGGCCCTCAATCGAAGGTATGTCATGAGGTCCCTTTTCTTCTGAGCTATTTTGTAAAGGCTCAAAACTTCCTCCTTCTGTATATAGGTGACCTCTCTGCATCTGACACGTCATTGGTTGAGTTGGTAGAGCGCCACCGGGGTCCCATCCCACAGGAACTAATGCCCCTGCCACCCTCCGACAGGGACAGCCCACTGGACTGGACGCATCTCGTGGATGTGGCCAACACTTTTGAGAGTGAGAGAACCACAATGGTCCATGACCTCATTTAAACACATTTAATAGTATACGTCCTCAGTAATTATGCAAAAACATAAACCCTCAGATCCTGTGAAACTTAGTAGGTAGAGTGGTTGGTGTTATGGAACAGCATATATATCTTTAGCATTCTGCCGAAGTAAGAGCTGCAATCCCCGTATCGTATCAATGTTATGGAGTAAGGTGCTTTCTATCATAGAACTAGAAAAGTGCCACTGAAGTACAGTTATTCATTCTGCACACATACATCACGTATCAATTATCAGCATATACACATCGGTACACTCGTTGGAATGTTTCACTTCCTGTTATAATTTGTCTTGTAACGTGATTCTGCTCCCAGTGTCCCTTTTCTTGACCTTGAGCCTGATTACAAATAGAAACCCTCATCTTGAAAAATGCCTTGTTTTCATGTGGTGAGAGAATTGACCCTAGAGGTCCTTTTCTAGTAACTGCACTGTAAACCGAGTCTTTCAAACACCATTCACACATAGTCTGTTGACGTGGCTGTTCTCATTCAGTGTGTCGTAGCTTTTAACTTTTCTTTTTGTCCCTCCAGTCCAGCGAGGCTTTGTGTTTGGAGATGCAAACCACCGGGGCAGTGGTGCCTCGAGTCCCCAGCTGCCCCACTTGGAGCTGCAGCATGCCCCTCTGTCCAGGCCCTCATCCAGGTAACACACATGCACACACATGCACACACACACACAATACATGAGAGGTCTGTTTTGCATCTCATGATTAGTCCCCATGTTGTGGGGATGGACATGGATTTAGGTGGAGCTTGGGGGATTAAGCCCAGATGCACTTCCTGACACCCTGCTGTGGGTTTGAACCCACTGCCTTTGGCTCCTCCGTTCCTGAAGCACAGACTCTACCACTGAGCTACCACAGCCTCACCCATGCACACACTATGTCACAAAGCAACAATACCTTAAAGAGTTTCATAGCTGTGATTTCAGATTCAGTAGCATTCCATCCTGGTCTTGACCCCTGAACTGGAAGATTAACTAGCTTTAGGGCTACTACTTGAAAACTAAGTCATATTTCCTAGAAAGCGTTTGTATGAATGGTGTACTGGCTCACACAGTGCTGCCCGGATATATATTTATTTGACTTAGCGATCTGCATTTTTTTCCTCTTACAAGTACTGTTTTGACCAATTGTGTATACCACTTCTGTTGAAACGGTTATCAACTTTGTTCTTATTTTCATAAAGAACATTCAGAGTTGACATCCATAAAATCAGGAAATGTTAACACCAAACAAAAAGTGAAAAAATAAACTACTCTCTGTGAGCACAATGTACATTTAGGACGATAATATGTATGCAGAGTGAGCAAATGAGGCAAAAGCTAGCATGGAGATGAGAGTGAAATGCACAAACTGCTGCTGAATCTGCTAGAAAAAATATTGTTAGCTGCCAGAACCACTGAGCTAAAAGTAGCTGACCACTAGAAAAAGGACGAACAAAATATTCAAGTTTTTTTTTAAATCCAAACCACCACTAAAAATCCATCATATAGTTGTAAAAGTAGAACATTACTCTAACATTACTTGCGTCTTTGGGTGGAATCCATATTGTAATTGCTCATTCTTAAAAATGTGTGCACTCATGGAGTTGAAAGACACTTCATGAGCAAAAAGCTAACATCAATAATGATAAATGACGATTGAACTGCATGCATATATCCCACTGCACCACATTTGGTGTATTCACCAAGGCTATTCCTGGTCCTTTTTGTCTTTCTTTTTATCCAGCGAGGGTCACACTGGGCTGGAGAGAAAGGTGACAAAGCTTGAAACTATGGTCAAGATGCTGCAAGAGGATCTGAAGAAGGTGGGAGAGAGAAAACACACACACAGCGAAAAGAAAGCTATCTATTTCGCATTTGTCTCCATTCCACTGCATTTTCTAGGGTGAGGTTAGAAAAAAAAGAAAAACACTTTATTTTGTCATTGTACAGTTTGCAATGAAATTTGTTAAATAAGGAATGGGCTTATCTTTATGTTGCACTTTTCTTGTCTATCAACCACTCAAAGCACTTAACAATGAGCACCTCATATTTACCAAGCATGGAGGATAAAGGCTGGATGCCCTTTTCCTGATGCCCTGTGGGGGGATCGAACATGCAACACCTGACTTGGAGGTGCTCACTCTATTGCTGAGCCATGGCGACACCATGTTATTCTCTAGATTTAACCCATCCTGCTTTAGAGAAGCCGTGGGCTATAGCACCAGAGGACCAACTCTAGCTCTTTTTCCTATTGCCTTGGTGAGGGTCACAGGCAAGAGTATTAACCTTTACGTGCATGTACTTTTGATGGTGGGAGGAAACCAAAGAACCTGGAGAGAACCCACACAATCATGGGGAGTATGCAAACTCCACACAAAAATGACCTGGGAATGCCTGGGAATCAAAACCAGGATGTTCTTGTTGTGAGGCAACCATGCTAACCACTGGGCCCTCATACTCCATGTTCCATGAATCTTCACTCCTGTTCAGGAACTAGCAGTAATGAAACATGCGGTTTGAAAAAGGAAACTTTAGAGCAATTTGATGCATTTCTTACGCTGATCCTGTCACAGCAGAAAAGAAAGAATCTCTGCTAGGGCATGTCTGAAATTGAATTCGCATGGCAGGAATCATTCTGATTGGATAGTGAAGTCTTGCAAATATTTATCACATAAATTCACCAATTTCAGAGTGTGTCTGCCCCCAATGCCACCTAAAATTTAACACACATGTCCAAATGAGCACTTCCACCTTATTAGAAATGTCTATATTAAAAAGGTCTCTTTAAAATAAATAGATCGTAGTACTCTGTTTTGTTTATGGTCATACCATTATGGCAATTATTAGCAATCTCATTGCTGTGATCTATTTTGTCTGGAGTCAACTCCTAATTTATTTCCTTTATAGAAAGTATAAATTTATCAACAATAATTAATTGCTAACTTTCAGTTTTATAGTAGAAGCCTAGTAACCTGGGGTACATTTGCCTTTTGTCTGGCTAAAAATTAACAAATACAAATAGTTACACAGCCCCCACATGACCTGCTAATATTCGACTTGTAAACTTATTTCCTATTCTTATTCCCTGAGCTTATAGGTTGATACTTTCGATTTCTGGATTTTAAATAGCATACATTTCATACAAGTGTGTTTCATTACTGTTATCACTGGAAAGGAAAGGTTGGAGTTAGATTTGTTGTTGTTTTGTTTTTCCTCTCCCCTGAAAGACTTATTTTTGTATGGAGATATAGTTTTACACTCACAACTTAAGCGGTCATGGTTTTCATGCAGTGTCCACTTGTGTCTCATTTTCCTCCAGGAGCGAGAGGAGAAGTTGCGGCTTCAGGCCCAGATCAAGAGGCTGTGGGAAGATAACCAGAGATTACGGGAGGAGTCTCAGACCTCAGCTGCCAAACTCAAGAAGTTCACTGAGTGGGTCTTCAACACCATCGACATGAACTGACCGTTGCACATACGCTCTCATGAACACACATACAAAAATACAGAAATACAAGCACAATTGTACACAGCAGCACACATAGTCTGAATGCCGCTTTCAGAGAGGCATACAATAAGAGTATCATTCACTGGAAGTTTGAGGATTCGGTTCCAATTCTTTGGCTGCTAAACTTCCAAGCAGTGAGGACACATCTCTTCCTCTAGCTTCAGCTGAAGAGGTCATTATTATCCCCTAATCCCAGTCCCCCCAACCCACAATCCCCTTGTGATACCACTAAGGATGAGACTCTGGGGAAAAAACAGATGGCGTTCATCAGATAATGAAGGACTGACCTCTGTTCTCCTACTTGGCCAAAAGATTTATCACCACATGGAAATTTCTCTTCCTTCACTGGGCCCAAATAGTCTCACCAAATTGCCAGCAAACGGGAGTGCTACTTTCCCTGGATTTTTGTAAAAAATATTTTATTTTTGACCTGGGTGTGTCACTGTTCTTCTTTTTATTCCCCAGGGACAACAATCTCCCGCTTCCTCTCAATCGATGAACTTCTTTTTTCAGGCCAACTGACACCCCGAGCTGCCTGATATCATTGCCCCCCCCCCAAAAAAAATGTCCTGCCTTTCTAACAGTGAGTTTGGACTCTGTCTTGAGTCTTTTGAAGCTGGTCCAACCATCCGCAGGAGAAAGGCTCCAAGGAATGCAGATGACCTAACACTGAGGTCTTTAACATGACAAATGCCAAGACAGACAGCCAGACAACAATCCATCCAGGCTGTCTTGCAGGTGTTTGCACCAACACATACACAAACACACTACACGTACTGACAACACTGAAATACCACAGGATAGATTTCCATTTCTTTGTTACATGGATGGGGACTGAAGAAATGTAGACCCCCCCCCACCCGGTGCTGCCTCTGTTTCCTAGCACCAGACGTTTTTCTGACCTATTAGTTAAAACTTCAGCTTTTTCTCTACCTGCCATTGACTGAGAGGAGATGAACTTTTATACCATATTTGGCTGCCATTCCTGTCTAGAACTGCCACACAAGCAAAGACTTAACTTGAGTATATTGAAAAGCCATCAGCATTGCTGCCATATAAAAGACTGATATCCAAGAGTGCTTTGCTTAACTGTAGATGTCTTAAAAGCAATAGGAAGAGGTTTTGACTCCTTTGTCCCTCTCAGAAGAAAAACAGACTGGTTTGACTTGGAATCAGATGGGTTGAATCAGGCTTTGTGTTAGACCTACCATCCTCACACCACAAAAAAGACCAAAGTCCCTTCCACTTAAGCAATCAAGACTTCTTCAGGTTCTGACACGGCACACCCAACAAAGGGACATGGAACAGAGGGGAAATCTATTTCAAAGGAGTGTTGAAGCCAACTGGCCATAAATAACAGACATTTTTGGGAAGGTTGAGACGTGGGTGGGAGGTGTTCCCAGATTAATTTATTTACTTGTATTATATTTCCAGTTGAAAAAAGTCTGTACGTACAAAGTATGACTGAAATCAGTGTTTAGTTTATCTGGAAAGGGTCACTTGCTATATTATTTAAATGGCTTTCTTTCTTCACTCTGGCCTGAGATATGGGTTTTATTATGTGTTGTTTTGTGGTGCCCAAGCCTGCTGTTGTGTTGCTTTCAGTGCCCCCTAGTGGTGACAAGTGGAAATGTCAAGCTTCTTTAATGTGCTGCCACTCTGTATTTCTTCTGTATGCCTCTTTTACACTGAGTCAAAAACCCATTGAAAGCCCAGGCTTGCAGCTCCAGAAGAGAGAAAGAGAAAATACTCAGAAGTTAACCATGGCAAAACAACCCGAGTGTGTTTTTAACAAGGGACCAGACTATGTTAGAGGGCGTAAGCATGTGTGTGGGTAGAGAAGAACATCCAGAGGCCTCCATATGCATCTCTTACATGCCTAGCATTAGCAGATATAATACTTTCCCAAAAAATAGTAAGCACTCTGAAGCCCCTTTTTTCAATCAGATGCCCGAAACTGAAGAGTTTGAACCAATTCAGTCACTTAAACATACAATATATCAAAACTATAGTTCAAGTATGAGTTTTGGTGAGATACTAGATATTTTCTCCTTTTGTTCGAAAGGGGGTTTGAGATCCCCTTGATGGCAAAAAGATCTATATTTTTGAATGTCTTAAGATTGATTTTTGAATTGATAGAATTCCTAACTTAACCCTGCGCACAGTACAGTAGTTATGTCTAAAGCACAAAGAACAAACCAGATGAATATGTAAAATATAAAAGCAGCAGTCTATGTAGATTAGATGAATGCTCTACCGGACCATTCCACTCTTTTTCAGAGAGGTTTGTCTTGTTGTTTTTTGAAAGAGTTCAGGAGTTTTGGTTCTGTTCTAGGAATCTTGTCAGTCTCTATGGACCACTGGTATGGACGTGGTCCCCAGCAAGAGAACTAGCATAGTGAGGTAGGTTGGTGTTTTGCTGGAGTCATTGTTTTCACATAGTTTACATATAAGTAATAAACTATTTTCAAACGCTAATACCTTTTTTTTCTTTGGCATTTCTTTAAGCTGAACCCACAGTTGAATGATGATGGATCATTTGGCAAAAAAGAACCAACTTTAGCTAATTGTCCTGTAATGTGCTGACTGGTTTCTATTTCCAGATCCAAACTGTGATAGACAAATTTGGATGGGGAACAATAGGATGAAATGGCTGGTATTTTACAAGAGATGGAGAAGGCTCTAGTTTTCTATTTCTAATGAAGTATGACCCAGTTATAAACGGTCCATTTTTGTGTGTCACGATTAGTTCCAATATTGTGGGGAAGGACACAAACCTAGATGGAGCTTCTAAAACCCGCCGTTTGTTTTGTTCACAACTTTTTAAAAGAGTGTTGATTGGATTTTAGATATAGTTGTAAACACACATGCACACACTATCATCTGTCACTAGTTCAGTACTCCAGCTATGAATGTACAGCCATGTGACTACTCACACACACACTCATTTATTTAGTATTACTCTCCCATCTTTATCCTTTGTGTTTCTTTTGTTTTCTGACTTTTCCATTGAACACACGTAATATATATATACATACACACACACACATATATGTATATATATATGTATATATATATATATATATATATATATACATACATACATACACAGATGCATATAAGCACACACGTGTATATATGGAGAATGTGAATGTTAACAAGTTCAAATGTTATATTTTGTAATAATTATGTTCATTTCTTTTTAAGAACATTTGCACAATGTTTACAGGTTTTGGATGAAAAATGCAAATTAATCCATCCCTGTGTAGATTTAGCTTCAATGTACCTAAAGGTTCTACGTACTACCCCCCCTGTCAGTGTGATTTTTTTATTATTATTTGTGGAGGAAAAAGTGCTCGTGCTGTGAAAGTGTCTCCCTCCATCTAGAGCTGTAAAAAGCGTGGCCAGGCGGACAGGGAAGGGCTGCGTGCTGCTGTTATGCTCTCAGCCAGCTACTGTTGTCCACTCAGTCAGCAGATGGAGTGGAGGATTTGCGAAACCCTTGAGTCCTGACATCCCTTTGTCACCTCAATCATAATCTACAGGGATTTATCCTTGCTGCCAGAAGAAAAACACGTAAAACGAGCCACTCTGGTTGGACCTGTGCACATGTTTCAAAAAGGACTTCAAATTCAAACACACAAAAGTTTACATCCCATGTTTAGTTCCTTTGTAAAGTTTGAAGGTATGAGAAGAGATTTGCAGTGATCACAATATTAAAGTTTCTGGAATAAATAAATGCTATATGATTTGTGGTGCCTTTATTTGTTTCCCTTATTGATATACAGTGGAAATGTTCCTGTGTATAGTGGAAATTACTTACTGTGTCAAACAAATAGGACTTGTCGGATATGTTGTACATCAAGCTTTCAGTC
>OMLC01094006.1:0-14136 GCA_900302585.1 Regalecus glesne | reverse complement strand
ATAGGTGGTATGGCTCTGTGGGTAGAGCGGTAGTCTGCCAATTGGAAGGTTGCAGGTTTGAGCACCGCACCTGCAGAGAAGCGTGCCAAGATGTCCTTGAGCAAGACACTGATCCCCAAGACACAGTTGCTCTCCCCTGTGATGGACTGGCAACCCTTCAAGGGTGTATCGCTGCCTTTCGCCCAATGAGAACTGAGATAGGATCCAGTTCCCCGCAACCCGACTTCAGATAAGCAGTTTACAATGGATGGATGGATATATATATATATGTCTGTGTGTGTGTGTGTGTGTGTGTGTATGTGTGTGTGAGTGAAATTAACAGATATATTTGTGTTTTCATACTTGTTCGAAAATAAAATATCTTTCATTCATTCAAAAGTTGATGGTTATAACAAATATTTAGAAAGTCTACAGCAAGACAGTGTTGCATGAGCATTTAACCGTCTTCCCTCTGATACTCAAGAGACATCCCCTGTTATCATGATTCTCCAATTGGGACTGGATTGAAGCATTTTTTCCCCAACTGAAGACCTTGAATTTAGGTCTAAAAAGAAACATACCAGTGAAAGGTCACAATTTAAACATACAATGATCCAGTGATGTGTAGTACCTGAGCTCGGAATAGCAGACAACCACCCTGCGACAGCAGGCCTCTCCTACTGAAAACGTGTCGAGCTCTGGCAGGTTTTCTGTTGTTTTGTGGATCAGGTAACGGAGTCGGCTCGGTAAATGGGGGAACAAAAGCACGCTGAGCAGGGACATAAAGTAGGGTAAATTAGACGGAAGTCCATATGATATGGGGAATGTCTACTAACTTTCAAGAGGGATGCTATTGCTTGCAAATTCTGGTGAGCCAGCTGATCACATCAACATCCAGGACACATAATTACAGACCAGTCTTACCTTTTGTGGTTTTGCTTCTGTTGATATGCATGTAGTTCATCCAGTATAATACGTAAAAACTCAGTCTCTTGTTCTGGTAGATAGACTCCATCGATGCAAGGAAACGCCAGGATGAACAGATATCTATCTCTTCCTCTTAACAGGTTACAAAGTTGTACTGGATACAACTGCCTCGGGCTGCATGTAGCAGCCACCTGCTACATTTCTTGCTTAGGTTTAACTAGTCGTTGCGGGATAGCTGAATTACAGAGGTTAAAGTTGCATGGATTACAGCTTGTGTTCTGTTCAATGTTCTCACGTTTAGAAATGAAAATCAAGCAAACTGTAGTGGTGTCTATGAGTTTTGCTGAGTTTAGCTTGACGTAAAGATAGTTGGTTAGCCACTGGGACCTGTGGATGCAGACAAAATGGTGGACAACCACAGGAGGCACCTCGACTTCTTCTTCGTTGCTTGATGACGGTAGTTTCCATCAAAAATGTTGAATTACCGCTCTCTACTGGATGGAAAATGAAACAAAATTTTCCTATCCAATCTATAAATAATAATAAAGTTCCTTTAATAAAACTCTTACCTATTCATCATCCCGTTATCTAATGAATGTATTTGTTATGTCAAATGGACAGAGGAAGAAAGACAAGGAGACTTGGTGGTGGAATGATAAAATACAGCAGAATTTACAGAGGAAGAGGTTGGCATAGGATACCCAGAGAGATGAAGAAAGTAGAAAAGAGTACGAGGAGATCCAGCACGAAGTGAAGAGAGGGGTGAAGGCAAAATAAAAGGCATATGGTGAGTTGTATGAGAGGTTGGACACTAAGGAGAAAAAGACTTCCAGTTGTTGCAGTTATTCACTTTTCAGACTATCACACAAAAATAAAAAGCATAAGCCCTCACTTGCAATTCTGCATTTCTTTGAGGAACAGATGGTTGATCTTTTGAAATACTGGATCTAAAGTTCAAATTTTATCTTATGAAACTGAGATCAATACATCTTCAGGAAATTACCATTTATTTAGGTAAGAAAGAACAATATAAGAAGATTGGGTCAGTTCTGCAAAACAACTTTGAGATCAGTCTCAACCTTGTGGAATTGAGTTAAAAAATGTGGTGTGTTGCATTCACTGGAAAGGTATGAATAACAACACATTAAGGAAGGCCATTTAACAGGCAGTAACGGGTCACAGTTATTATAATTTTGTGATACACTTATAATAGGAGTCCTCTATCCTTCAAATCTAGTTTAAAAAAATCCAGATGAACATTTGTGGTTTAAAAAAGATATGACAGAGCTCACAGGTGAGACATTATTTGATGAAGTCTACATTACTATTGTGCAATCCTAACATATCAATTACATCACTGTTTACAAAATGAGCCACACAATTCACTCAAGACCAATTTTAGTGCACAAGATCAATTATAACCTTTCTCAGACTTTTTAAATGTTCTATTATGATCAAGACGATAGAAACAGCAAATACAATTAGGGTTACCATGTTAAAAATGCAGTACAAAACACCATTACACAATTTATAATGAAGGGTCTTGATCAACTAGGATAAGACTTTCATATTTTTTTAGGTATAAAAAGACATCAGAACACCTTTACAAACACAGAGGTATGTGTATATTGCATTGAACTTTTAAATAACAAAAGGAAAAGGAGCAAAAGAATTAACTATATACATCCATCCATCCAAGTGAGGGGTAGAATTGAATGTTTTGGCAAATAAACAGTGAGTTTCCAGTTCAACCTGCATGGGAAAATAAGGAAAAAAATATTACAAGAATTTAAAGTTATTAGTCAACTTTCTAAAAATGAGTAATGCCAAAGGTCACAGAGTTTCCAGAATAAATGAGTCGTGATCTTGCTTTGACTATATGGGATTGAGTAAGTAATCTGGTCCACAGCAGGAATGAGAGGAAGACAATATTTTACTTGGAGAGAACACTATATCCCTGTCAGTTTGGTAAGTTTTGCAGTGGGAATTTTACTTAAGTATAAACAAACAAAAGAGTGTCATATCTTGGCAACAAATATTTAAGCACTTCAAAAATGCTTAAATATTGCTAATTATTGATGTTAAAATGCTGTTAACCTTATGTTCAACACTGACCTTAGAAATTCTTTATCTTCCTGAGCCAATGCTTCTGTCATCAAATATGGTGATCTCAACCTAAAGGACATCAAGCTAAGGAAAATGGCCAAGTAAAACAAAACCAGCTGGTGCATGCATCATCTGTAAAATAAAACGTCATTTTCTCAATGTCTGGAACTGAACTGCATAAGAAATGTATTCGTCATCTAGCTTTGTGGTGCTCAACTATGTGCCAACCCATCACTACAGCAGCTGACTCCACTACTTCACACACAACTCAACAAGAGAACACTTGTTAGTAAAATCTAGTGTATTGTTGGATTATGGGGGAAATCTGCAGGAATGTGGCTCTCCATGCCACATGATCATGATAATGTACTGCTAAAGAAATATTTATCACAAAATCTCCTCAAACATGGTCTAGGAAGACAACTCTATACTATCCATGAGAATATTGTCACTATGGACTTTCCCACAACATTATGGTAAATAGTAGTAAATATTATTAATATTAGCAATTATTAACAGTAGTTATTCATTTCTCAACAAACCACTTGTATTTTCATGATTTCCAAAATATTACTTAGTAACCACTTGACTTAGGCAATTGACTGACTAATCAGTCAGCACAATGGCTCATTAAGATATGACATTACACTACTAAGTGGATTAAAATAAACTCTTCAAAGCAGGAGACTTTAACGTAAGGAAATTTCACAAATGGTATTGTCTGTACTATCACTGAGTTTTTTTTAAACTTTTTTTAAACCGGTTTGTTCCTACTACTTAGTACTACTAAGGGGCGGTATAGCTCAGTGGGTAGAGCGGTTGTCTGGCAATCAGAAGGTTGCAGGATCTATCCCCGGTCCTCCATACAGCATGTCGAGGTGTCCTTGAGCAAGACACTTAACCCCTAACTGCTCCCCGAGCACCATATGTTGGCAGCTCACTGCTCCTATATAATAGGTTGGGTCAAAAATGCAGAGAAATCCAAATTTTCCCTTGTGGGACTGATAAGGGAATCTTTTTTTTTACACTACTGCAACCTCTTCAAAGTTTATTATCCATCTGTCTGTTGTCATCGTTGGCCACTTGTCTGGGATTGGGTCAAGGGGTCCTACTAGAACTTATCCAAGCACGTGTTGTGGGTGGGGAGACACCCAGGATGGGTCACCATTCCTTGTCAGGGCTTAAATAGTAGTTGAGGGTTTGGAATCTTGCTCAATGACATTTGAAACATTCTCCATATGATGAGAATTAGCCTGGTGGCTAGATCTGGTGTATTTACATAATAGATGTTCATTAATATGCATTATCCCTATACAAGGGTATTACTGTTATCATTATTATATCTCTTGTAACTCCTGTATAATTATTTTATCCTCTCACTGTTGTATGATGTAAATTGTGTTTTATTCTGTTTATTGCACACCTGTCCATCTTGGGGAGGGAGATCCCTCCCAAATTACTCTCCCTGAGGCGTCTTCCTATTTTGTTACCCTTATTAAAGTTTTTTTAAGGGAGTTGTTCCTTATCCGAGTCTAAGGACATGATGTTGTATTAGTTGTGTAAGCACACTGAGGCAATTTTTAATTTGTGATAATGGGCTATACAAATAAAATTGACTTGACTTGAGTAATGTAGTCAATGTGAGTAATAAAGTCGTCACTGGGTGGATCGAGAAATTAGTGTTCTCACGTCACCTACATGTACCAGAATGCATTGTGCCCAAGTCTTTCTGTGCTAGTGTCAGATGGACAAAGATAAGGTTTAAAATCAGAGATTTTTCCCTCTAACATCACTCTTTGTTAGCACTTCTCCTTACGTTTTCAACATAGTCGGACAAAGGATACAACTCTGAGACCCCTCTCAATAGGGTCAGTCAGTAGTAATCCCCTGGGAGCAAATGTCTTCTCGTTCTGGTCCTTGATGTAATGTGATATCTTCTTCAATACCTTCATACAGAGAGATCAAAATACAGCTGTGGAAGAACTTATAAAAGATCCATTCATACACTCAATGTTACAAAGGAATCGGTCAAAATGAATCCCGTATAAATATCAATACAGTTCCATTACCTTCTCGTAGTGCGTCTCCATACATAGAAAGACGGTATATGCAGTGAGACAGGCCAAGAAACCCTCCAGATAAGACTTTGCCCCAAGTTTTTCTGCTTCAGCATACATGTTGTTCAGAGTTTGAATGGTGTCTTCAAACTGCTGTTTGTCAAGCTGAAAATTACAAAAAAACGCAGCTGAAGGAATAATGCAACCTTTAAAACCAAGTCAACAACCGTGACATCCAAGGAAACTTACCCTTGACTCAAGCTCGGCAGGGAACTTACTCTGGAATTTACAAATGGTTCCTGAGCTGTAGTCCCTCTGTACAAAGACCTTGGAGGACACAGCTGGCTGCTGGAGGTCCTGTAAGCTATGGGTCTGGAAATAGAATCATCTTATAGAACAAACTGTAGCTATCTTAGGTTTATAATCTCCAGAAGTAAGGGCGTCTCAGCCATTGGTAAGGCACACTTTGACGACATTTAAGGGTGCGAGATAGGCGGTATGTCGTTAGCTATCGTACTTTGCCGTCATATTTCAAATACAACAATAACTAGCAGGCACTTTTTCTATTCATTGTACCCCAACCACACCAATGATAAGCCACCAGCTATTTACGACTGACTTTAAAGGAAAAAAAAAGTTAACTAACGCCAGCACTTACAACCAGCCAATATCAATAGCTAATCAGTCACATTATTGAACCATTGAGGTGCGCCTGGTATTACCACGGCTTCAACTCACCGTTACTTTAAGAATTACACGTGATTAAGACAAATCATTCTAACGTTATTTCAAGGGGAAAATGTAAATTAATAGAGAGCCCAACCTCGGCCATGGTTGACGTTTCCCCGTAGCTGCTGCTGTATCAGTGTCAGACTGGCCAAAGAATACTTCCGGAAAGCTTTTTCAAAATAAAACTTTATTTAAAAAGTAAGCATTTTCATTGAGCAAATATGATAAAAAAGACAGATGGGGGATATAACTTGCTAGACTTTTCTTTCATAACAACCGGCAAATAAAATGTCATTTACACAGAGTTGAAAGCAGTTTGTCATTTCCCTATAGACCGCGGCCAAGGCTTGCAAGTTGCTTTGCAAATATCCGTCAGAAATTATTGTAAATTGACCACCAGTCCAATATTAATGTTCATTAAAGAACTACAAAATAATAAGCATATTAAATTGTTATAATATCCAAGAACCGAGTTTAGATACGTGGTTAAGGAAGTATGGAAAATGGCATAAATGTAATCATGGTGCTTTTCATAAATTCTGAGTGTATTCTCTTCATATCTCCCCTTGTTTTAATTGGTTATATAGTATGCCTTAGATTTTATGCCTGATTGTGCTTTCCACTTTGCTGCTCTAATACCATGATTTCCCCTGTGGGACTAATAAAGGAATATTTAATCTGAATTATTCTGATTTCAGGTTGTATCACATTAGGCTAACATACATGGGATAGAAAGAAAAATACCATAACAGTTTAAAGAAATTAAATGTGGTTAATTGTAAATTTATGAGATAGATTGTGAATTTAACAGATTAATGGTGAAAGGGAATAAATAGATGTATAATTCCCCCCCTCCTTTTTGAACATGTAATATAACATTTGTTGGTTTACAATTTGCCTATTGAGCTTGAGTAAGTTTATTGTCGATTCCAATTCCAGTTGTTGTAATGTTTTTTTTTCACATGGTCAAAATACAAGTGATCAATCAGCATAAACTCATCCAGTCTCCAGGTTCTGCAGTGCTTCACTGACTGCTGAATCTTCATCCACAGACGCACCATTTACGTCAAGTTGCAACTCCACAATCATTAGAAATCTTTGATGTTGGCCAATTTATGTATACATAAACAATCGAAAACAACCTTTCCAAGAATTACATGAACTTTTCCCCCTAAGTTGGTCATCTGTGGACATACAATCAGGTTGAAATCTGAGGTGGGGCAGGGTGAAACACGTCTACTAGTAAGCCCTTCCCACAAGGGGATAGACCGAACAAGGTCTAACTATCGATCATCTTGAATTAATCCCTGACTGTGATTTTATCAACAGCCTCAACATAGGGCAACTTTTCTCCCCTGCACTATGATCTTTCAGTCATGATGTAATTAAGATTGCATTCATTACGTGGACGCTGCGCCATCACCTGGCCCAGTTGAGCAGTGGGGCCACGAACAAGTCGCATTTGGACTAAAAGCGTGGAAATTTGGCATATTATTTTCCGGGCGATTTTAACGAAAAGCGCAAACAAGATGTTGGGAAAAACTCCTGCCTACCATCACATAGCACTTCAATTTCAATAAATAATCAAGGAACAGCGCTCCAAGGTATGATTGTGAGCAATAGCTTAACTGACCATCTGTATCAGCTGAGACTTATGAGTGATGAACCATCTCACTAGTCAAAATGGTTGAAACTATTTTTGCCTGGCTTATTTTGATCTACAGTAACGAAATCCATGCAAAAATAGTAATTATAACATGCACGCTAGATATACAATATGTTATTTGGTTCGACAAGTCTGATCTCCAAATTTATCATACAGACCACCATCTAGGGGTGGCATGGCTGAGTGGGTAGAGCTATCGCCTGGCGATCATAAGGTTGCAGGTTGGATGCCAGCACATGTAGGGAAGCGTGTGGAGGTGTCCTTTAACAAGACATTGTTCCAATAACTGCTCTGCCCTGTGTTAGAGTGGCGACCTGTACAGGGTGTACCCTGACTTCACCCAATGAGAACAGAGATAGACTCCAGTTCCCCTGTGATCCGATTTCGGATAAGTGGTTGACAATGGATGGGTTAACAAAGGATATTATAATAGTTACAACTGTTATGACTTTGTTGACTACCTAGATTATTGAGCCTGTAGAGATTTATCTCTCAATATATGCATCTAGATTAAAGAAATGTAAAAAAATGTTGATCAAAGTTGCATAGGCCAATATGATTAATCAAAAAAATGCAGCCAATGCCCGGTTTCAGCCTATGCAGACACAATTTTACTTTTTGATCTAAGTTCAAGATACACTGAGGCCATTTCACAAAGAATAAAACAAGGAAACAAATCAGACATTATTCTTTTTTTTATTAAAATCTAGCCAATATCTGACTTGGCTGTGGTGAATTTAGTCAAACAGACCAAAGCCCATGTCATCATCAGATTCCTCAGACTCCTCCTTTACTTCCTCCTTGGCAGCAGCTGGTGCTGCTTTAGTCTCAGCAGCTGCAGGGGCAGCAACAGCAGCAAAGGCAGATGGGTCAGCCAGGAAAGCTTTGACCTATGTGTAGAAAAGAAACAAGAAACATTAGCTTTTACTGAAGTTATGTCCAATGAAAAGTTAAGAATGTGAATAAAAATTATTATAGAAATAAATACAAAAATTTGAACAAGTCTCTGAAGCTGAGAAACCTGCAGTGTCCTTTTTTTTTAAAGTGAAAGCAATATTTTTCATTGAGTGTAAATAGTGTACACACATCTATGGCTAAATCACTTCTAAAATTAGTATTGTACTATACTTGGGGTTTATTACACCATACTGCTAAATTCAGCTATTAAAACGCTTTGGAGGTATTGTCTGAGACCAAGCGTCCCTGACTATCCGGGATAGTGGACAGCCAGGGATAGTAGGAATCTAGTTACTATGTGCAGAGGGAACGACAATGCAGCACCAAACAAGTTGCACTGTAACTTATCCTGCAGGTTGTGGGATGGGGCAGGGGGCCAGAGCTTACCAAAAGGTTGCCTTTGATAAATCCGTATAGACATTATGCCTGGAATATTTTTAGATGGCCACTTTTGTAAGAAATAGCAATTAGAAGAATTCAAATGCAATGTATTTTTCCCTGTAACTGGTGTGATAAAATGAATCAAGGGGTAATAGGGCAAACGTAACCTGCTCCTGATAACAGAATCCCAAGCCCGAATTTCATGATTCGTTCTTATTTTAAAGTAATAATTCTAAAGAGTTACCACCTTTTGCTTAATGTGACAAATGAGTACTGATCGCATCATTGACAAGACTTTCCTACTGAAAATGAAATGTATTGCAAAGGCAGTGGTTTTGTTTCAGTTATCAAACAGTGGTTGTTTCAACCAGAGGATAGGAAGAAAACATGTTCAGTGTTCCAATATTGTCTTTATGGTTTCAAAGACTCCCGAGCATCATACGTCTAAAAAGAACAATAATCTCTTGAGGTGTCCACATTTAAATTTTAAGTGAATCATACCGTGTCTGCCAATGGGAAGGAATAGTCTGTCTCCAAAGTGACAGCCAGGACTCTCTTGTAGCCATTGACGATGGAGTGGGGAATGGAAGCAAGTGTTGGGTAACCAATCTCCAGACACACGCTAGCAATGTTTCGCACACCCTGAAAGAGCACCAGGTGTACAAAACTGAATAAAAGGCTTTTAAATTCCAATATCACATTACCAAAATAAACACTGGTTCATGAGGCATGAACCAGGCATGAGGCATATTATGATAAAATGTCCGAGGCCAAGCGTCCCTGTCCATCAAAGAAAGTAGACAGCCAGGGATAGTAGGAAACTAGTTATTATTTGCAGGGGGAACGACAATACAACACCACACATGTTGCCTTGTAACTTATCCTGCAATTTACAAATAAGAAAAGGTATATTATTCCCGATCGCATTAGCAAATGCAACTAATAAGACTTAATCCATATACAATCTGATTATTTTAAGAGTTGCATTTGCAGAGTAATTAACACATAAGTCTAGTCCAAGACAATACCAGAACATATGTACATACATGCAGAGGAATAAGGGCTCTGCTCCCCTTAGTTCCTATCATAAGGACCCAAAACAAATTTAACCAATTCTCACCTCCAAGAACCTGGCGTGCAGGGCAGCCTCAGTGATGTCAAGCACCTCAGGACTGTAAACACTGCCATTATCATACACTTGCTGGATAATCAAACCATAGGAGAAGGGTGAGATGTTCAGCATGTTGAGTAGCGTGGCCTCGCTGGCACCCACCTTGTCACCAGTCTTGATCAGACCAACATCACTCTATGGCAAAAGACAAAGTTTTGTTTTTTTAGTGTTCATTACCAACAATTGTTACTATGAAGGCATTTTCATTTCAGGACTATTTCTAATGCCATAACATGGTCCATCTATCAATTATCAATCACCTACTGATTAACAATCACTCATCTCCTGCCAGTTGAATGTAATGACTTGTTTTCAACAAAGCCATATAATACCAATGTATCAAAACCCTTTAATAGATTTTAAAACTATGGGGAAATAATTTTATTTGGCCTGAATAGCTTATGACCTTTGAAGCAGATTCAAGTCAGAAACGATACCTTGCAAACTTACCAAGATTTCAATGGTTCCTCTGGAGATTTTTGTTGTAATTCCCAGGGCCTGGAAGAAAGAGGTCTTCTCTGGACCCAGACCAGTGTTCTGGGCAGGCACAGTCACATCACATGGGGCAATGGCTCCAGCACGGGCTGCAGCTGGCACCTAGGGTGTTCAAATTGAAAAGCAGGCCAACAAAGACTCATTTCCAGTTATCTAATAGTTAGTTTAATACAAGAATAATGAAGATTAGCAATTGGTGGCCGAATAACCATTTTATAACGATGTTACTTACAATTAAGTCTCACCTTATTTGCCAGCAGCAGGTCCCTGATCTCAGCCAGATCCTCCTTGGTGAAGACAAATCCCACATTTCCCCTGATGTGGGGCATGAGCCTAGCAATCAAAGATTAACTACATGAAGTTTAACTATATAACTTAAAACCAATAATATAGGACAAAATGTTGATCAAGTGTCTGAGACCTTGCGTCCCTGCCAGTTATAAGATACTTTCTGACAGGGATAGCAGGAAACAATTTATTGTTTGCAGGGGGAACGACAATGCAAAACTACACAAGTTGCACTGTAACTTATCCTGCTAAAACACACCAAAAGGCCATGATTTTAAGAAAGAAGCTCACTTTTCCAAGGCAGGGTTGTTCTCCAAATGGCCACGGATTGCTTTGCGCATCATGGTGTTCTTGCCCATCAGTACCACAGCCTTGCCACGCAGAGACAGACGAATAGTCTGCATCTGTTTGGAGCCCACATTGTCTGCACCCACAATGAAGCATTTTGGGAAATCATCCAGAAGTTGCTGCAGAGACATAATATTTGACAACACTTTATAAGAAATGGCGTTTCCAAATTGTGACATAATGGCAAGCCTATCAAAACGTGGGTCTGATAAACTATTAGAGATATTAAAAGCAGTTACATTACGTAAGCAGGTACACCACACCATAAGAGCAAATCATTGTGAATTAATAAGACTTACACCAGCCTCCTTTAGTACCATAACTTTCAAGAGCGTTCATGTGACACAAAAAAATGGGACCGCCCAGGATGACCTCCTTAGACACCTATATACTATCAATTTTTATAAATTAAGCTGGAAAGACTAGCGCACTTTTTATAAGTTGGTGATAACGTACTCACAATGATTTTCATAAAATAGTTGGACTTCCACGTGGCCCTGTCTTCCCTGGGCATCTTTGCAGTGCTTCCAAGGATCGCTAAACAGCTGGTTTAAAGACTTAAAGTATCTAAGAAAAATAAAGATGGGACAAGTAAAAATTGAGATATCATCTTCAAAATAGGTTTATAATCATGTATATTCATGAGCACTCGGGTAGCTACTTAAGGAAGCTACGGATGGTTAGCCGCAAACTGCGACAGGGAGACATGCGGTCGAAGCTAAACCTGATCTGCTAGCTAGCCGACATCGACTGAAAAGGCCGCAGTCGAGCTTGGACAACTATGGTACCTCGAAGCAATGTAAAATACATTTTCTTTGATTACTGAACAAATATTACAAGCTTACTAAATCCGATTGAGTAACATTTCTATAAGACATGCATTATCACATCGAATATGGTAAGGACAGTATTACGTACCACACGGTAGGGTCGCGTGAAAGAAAGAGGACGGCGGCCGGAAGGACGGTATTTATATACGTCACAATAACCAATCAAAACGAAGGATCTTCCGTACTGGGTCTACGTAAAATGTCTTGCAAAGTCTTTTTTTATTAAAAAAAACTTTATTTAGATGATCAGAATCAGCTTATTTGGCTAAATATGCATAGTCCAACAGTTACAGGAAAATTGACTCTTATTCCTTATCCTTTTGCTCATCATGTACCCACACAGTAATACAGCTAAAACAAAGACAACAATGTTTAGTTACTATGTAGAGATGTATAGATGTATTAAGGAACTCACGTCGTGTCATGTTATGTAGTCAACCACTTATCGCGAATCTACTGGTGCTGATCCCAGCATCCATTGATCAGAAAGCATTCATTGATCAAACCCGCAGCATCCGGCTTGTTAAAAAGCAAATTTTTACGTATCAAAAAAGTAAATTACCAAATAAAAGAGAAAAATGGCCATAACAACCTGGTAGAGCTGAACTTGATCAAAACTAGAGATGCCAATGGATTATGGGACTAATGGGTGCCCCCTAAAACCTCCCACACCATATACAACAGCCGAGATTTCTGGGTTTCACAGTCCCCCTGGACATAAGGTGGACATCAAACATAGATTGAGCATCAAAAAGGTTAAAAAAATGTACAGAAAGATCAACCTGCCACAAGAACTGGTGTTTTCGTTTTAGCTGCATTAATCTAGTCTGCAGGGACATACTTCAATTCAAGACTTATCTCTAAAATCAAGAAATAAGCAGGCAACATCATTCTCTGCTCACAACCTTTTCCAACTCCTCCCCTCTGCTGGGTGCTATGGTACACTGTACACCAAAACAAGCAGATAGAAAAACAGCTTCTCCCTAAAGGCTGTCATTCAGCTGAACACTTACCATTATCAAAATCCAACCATATGTCTTTTATATACTCTACTCTATATTGTATATATACTGGTATAGTCTGTCATGTCTATCTACCTCAGGCATGTATGTAAGTAACCAGCTAACATTTGTTTCTAAATCTTTGATATATTCTCTCCACCATCACACATTATACATTTGCCCCACGGTGGGATTTGAACTATGATGTTTGACATGGACACACACTCAACTGCTGAGCTGCTGTAGCCACTAACAACATGAGCTCCACATCCTCTGCACTAGTGCAGAGGGATGGGAGATTTTGGGACTCACCCAGCCATGAATGAGTCCAGCTGGGGTGTGTCCCCCACTATATTTAGATTATCACAGATGCCTCTGTGGCCAGCTGGGGAGGGACCTTCAGCCAGGCCAGGGTAGGGGGTATGTGGTCTGAGTGGTCTCTGGACTAGAAAAACACTATTTAAAAATCACAAAAGAGGTGAATCTGTTCAGCTGGATCAGAGGTTCATTTCAGAAACGTTTCGTCACTCACCAGGTGACTTCTTCAGTCTATTTAAAAATGAGCCCACTTACTGTTACATACACAAGGTTGACTATATTCCGCAAAACTAAGAGGCAATAAAGTGCAGTGGTACAGAGAATATATCAGAAGTTTCTTACATACATACCGGAGGTAACTGTGAAACAGTCATCAAACAAAGCCACATCTATTAAAGATAAGATAAGATAAGATAAGATATTCCTTTATTAGTCCCACTGGGGGAAATTGCGGTGCAACAGCAGCCAGTGTAGAGCACAGTACAGAGACATCACATCCAGGAAACAACATGTAGTTGGACAAGATTAAACAGGGTAGGGTAGGGAATCTGTACATTATATACAGTATGGACAGATGGCATTCATTATTGGTTATCCAGTATGTTGAGGTTATTGCAGTACATGTTTTAGGTTTTTTTATTGTGGGAGCAGTGCTGGTTAAAGAGCCTGACAGCTGCAGGAAGAAAAGACCTACGAAAGCGCTCCTTCAGACACCTTGGATGCAGTAACCTCTCCCTGAAGGAACTCTCTAGCCCAGCAAAGTAGTCCTGCATGGGGTGGGAACAATTGTCCATCATGGATGACAGCTTAGCCATCATCCTCCCTTGTCCCACTACCTCCACAGTGTTGAGGGGGCATCCCACGACTAAGCTTGCTTTCTTGA
>OMLC01094003.1:0-13558 GCA_900302585.1 Regalecus glesne | reverse complement strand
AACATGTTGACAGAGAACAAGCAAGAGGAGGGACTGACATGGATAGAGAGAGAGAGAGAGAGAGAGAGAGAGAGAGAGAGAGAGAGAGAGAGAGAGAGAGAGAGAGAGAGAGAGAGAGAGAGAGAGAGAGAGAGGGAGAGAGGGAGAGAGGGAGAGAGAGGGGGGGAGGAGGGGAGAGAGGGAGAGAGAGAGAGAGAGAGAGAGAGAGAGAGAGAGAGAGAGAGAGATCAGCGAGGAAGAGCTGCTAATTCTGCGGCCAGGCAGGCGTGGAGGAAGGGATTTGAACTGAGCTCTGTTCCAGATCTCTGCCTATTAGACTGACAGAGCAGCCCTGCCATCGTCCTAATCCTCCAAATCAGGCTTCCGCCGTGGGACCAGAGACAAGGGAGGATTGGAAGGGCAGGATTGTGAGGGGAAGGGAATGGATGGTTGGGAGTGGGGAAAGGAAGGAAGTAAACAAGGAAATAAAATCAGAATCCTAGTCTGGCTAATTTACCATGCACGATTTTTCACAGCATAGGATTTTGGCTTGGTGGGCTCAGCCTGGCATGGGAAACTCCAACATGCATGAAATTGTGACACCCAGACAAATATTTTTTATATATATATATATATGTGTGTGTGTGTGTGTGTGTGTGTGTGTGTGTGTGTATATACATATATTCTCTTTAACAACTATTAACACCTTCCTGTGTTTCATTAGCTTCATAAGTGGAACCATCTCAGCTGGAGCCGGCAGTGGTGCTGACTTGATTTATGTAATTGTTGCCTCACTATTTTTCCATTCCAGCTCTCCCGCTGGCCGGCTCTGTAGTCAGGCCCTTTATCAAAGTATGAAACTGAGAAATGGGAAGATTTTCACCTTTCTAAGGACACAATGATAGAACTGATCTTTCCAGAGGCCTCCCGAGCCTCCTGTTTGATCCCCCGCCTCTGAAAATAAGAGTCGAAGGACACGAAGACAAGATGTCATCGATTTATCATTCTGTTCACTCCCCTTGCACATTTCTTGTTGGGAAGGCTAGCTGGCTTGAGGGTGTCTCATAGAAGTCGCAAATTATTTTGTCATTTACTGGCTACTCTATATCTGTCACAACAAGGTTTCAGGAGGAATGAGGCCAAAAGCTGCGGGCACACATAATAAAATGTTTAAAACTGCTCAGGGTCTCAAATCATGTCATTGAGTTTGGAGGACTTAATCCCAAACCTAAACAAAGCTGATTTCAATCATTGGCACACCATTGAGGGATTGTGTTTTAGTGTTATAGAGTCCGTTTTTACCTGCCAAGGATGATCCTCTTTGAGAATCATTGGATAGAAGGTGGAAAAAAACAACTGGACCGGTCACCATCCAAGGGCAGGCATGGGGGATTAAGGTACTATGCGCTCACTAATACCCTGCTGTGGGTTTGAACCTATATATAGAGTTAAGTTGCCAAATCGAAACATAGGTATAAAAAGTAAAAAACCTGAGTGCTGCAGTTATGCTCACTGCTCCGATATCTTAGGATGGATTTAATGCAGAGAACAAATTCCACTGGCCTTGGTCGTGTGGCAATAAAAAAGAAAGATCAAGATGTGAGCAATATTTAAGGTGTGCCAGAATAGAGATGTGCTATAAGAAGGTTATGAAAAGACCGTTAACTATGAGGTATAAAGCATGCAGTGCTGCATGTAAATGCTCCAGATAATCAATGCAAAAATCATATATATAAAAAAATGGATAGGTAAGTGAATCGATGAATGTCTGTTTTATAAATTGAGCTGGCATGGTTGGTTGAAATGCAAACCTGCTCAACATTGCCTTTTAATTGCCATGAGTGATGATGGCTGTGCTACTATGCCACTTTGAGATCATTTACATCCGATATGCTCACAAATGACCCAACAAATCTAAGCAACTTGACTCTTTTGGGGCGGCATAGCTCAGTGGGTAGAGCAGTCGTCGGGCAAACGGAAGGTTGTAGGATCGATCCCCGGTCCTGCATACAGCAAGTCGAGGTGTCCATGAGCAAGACACTTAACCCCTAACTGCTCCCCGAGTGCCATATGTTGGCAGCTCGCTGCTCCTATATAATAGGTTGGGTCAAAAATGCAGAGAAATCCAAATTTCCCCTTGTTGGACTGATAAGGGAATCCTTTCCTTCCTTTCTTTCAAAATATATTTTAGATGATTCAATTTCTTGTTATTTATCCCGTTTGCCTTCAAGAGAAACAATTCCCATAGTAACAAGAACACCATTATGCATAAAGAGCATATCACTAACATACCCCAACACAGATTAGATACTCCATTGATATTATTATTATTATTATTATTATGGCAATTGGGAATAAACAAAATATTTTTTGGGTAGATTAGTCTGTTAAAAATCTTAAGGTTGGGGATGATATGGAATCTATTAAGTAATTCTAGACGCAGGTCACATGGCACAACTGTTCTAGTGGCTATATCTCTAACTTACTGCCACCAACTGTCTGTGCTTTGCAGGGCAATGAGAGGGCTAAACATTGTTCTTCATTATGGGCCTTTTCTGAATCCAACCTAGCGGAAACACTTTTTACCTGGTATATACTGTACATTGCTGCATTGTACCTTATACATATATTGATATGCGCTGTCATGTCCATCTACCTCAGGCATGTGTGTAGAGTAAGCTGCTAATATTTATTTCAGTATCTCTTATACATTCTCTGCACCAATTCACTTTATCATCTCTTATTTTCCCCTGTATATAGTCAATCTTTGTGTATATATCTGAAGGTTGTTGTGTTGTCATTCTATGTGAAGCACGTATGAGAGCCTTGAAACCGCAGTCAAATTCCATGTATGTGAAAACCTCCATGCCAAATAAACTGACTCTTGATCTATTTCCTACAGGGGGGGGGATTGACCACTAAATAAACATAGCCATAATAATGGGGTTTTGCTCCTGGAGATGACTCCAACCTTTTGACTTTTAAAAAGCTTGTCTCACTGATTAAAACCAGCAGGAGCAGGAAAGCAATTTGGAGAGAAATTTCAAGGACCAGTGACTGTTTTGGCACTTTACTTCCAGCACAAATAGAACCAAGTGACGTCATGTTCTTGGATATCTGGTTCATTAGATGGGGACATCTCTATTGTTTGTTGGGTGTGAGGACTGGTGTCAGGTGGGTGGAGAGGCTTGGAGAAGCTGCAGGGTTTTCACATAATTTGTCACCGCCAGGGCCATCTGCAGTGTTGGAGCATGTCCACATTTTTAACCACTTTGACTGGTTACTATAGCTGCTGGAAGATTCTCTCGTGTGTGAAAGTGTTTGTGGAGTTCTGGCTAACTTTCATTCTCCCCCATGTGCGAATGCTGTAAATGTGCACATTAGGCCAGTGTTGTGCTGTGTGTTTTTGACAACAGTTCTTTGTGAGCAAGCAGTCCGGTTGGCCAAGAGGCATGTGTCTTTATCTCTACATCACTTCGCCTGTACTATTCTCCCTCACTCAGCTGATTTCAAGAGCTATTATCAAGTGTTGGTGTCGATAATGGATATGTCCATCCATCCATCTGTTGTCATCTGCTTATCTGAAGCCGAGTCATACTGGAGCCTATTCTAGTGCTCATTGGGCAAAAGGCAGGGAAATGCCCCAAATGGGTCACTATTTCCTTGTAGGGCTTTAGTAGTTCGGATTTCAGTGTCTTGCTCAAGAACATACTCTGAAGGAACTGGTGATTGTACCACCCATGCTCCAACTTCCAGACAACTGTCCTACGTCTTGAGCAATGCTGCCTCGAATACGTTCAATTATCCATTAAATATCCACAGCATGCTAGTTTGATGCTAACATTAGGGCACATCCTACAACTTGCATGTTCTTTAACTGCACAATGAATGGCAGTGTACAGAAATACTAGCAAAACTAATTTTATGCCTAAAAATCCTCAAGCAAGCTAACCATTTTTACTAATGTTATCATAGATTTATCTAACTTGTCGCTTGTTAATGTTATGTTTAGTGTCACAGAGTGCTCATTTACAAGTGTTATTAGCTAAGCCACTTTATATGTTAGCAATGATTGTTTCATGTCCATTCCTTACAATGTGACACCATTACTTGATTTCATAGCAACGCATCACTTGGTGGGATTCAGGTGGAAGAAATAGCAAATGTTAGAAAATATATAAATTTCAAACAACACTGCTTAACCTGAACACACTTGTTTGGCATTTGCTTGCAATTAAAAAGTCATTTGTCTGTCCATATCAGTAAGCTACCTTGGTGAGGAAACTAACAAAAGAAACAACCTCCTCTTTTAGGGACAGTGCATATTAATGGACATTTGAAATGCAAATACGCCAGATTTGGCCACCAGGCTAAATTTCCATCTCTTGCCCCAAAGAATAAGGCATTGAGTGTCTTGGTCAAGGACACTTCGACTTACTCTCTGAAGGAACCACCAATTGATTGAACCACCAATCTTCCCATTACTAGATAGCTGCCCTGAGCTATGCTGCGCCGCCAAACCATCTTACAGATGAGTGCACAGCTACGAGATGGATGTGGTTCTGTGGAGTCTGATGGTCCTGAGCCAGATCAGGACAACATTTGGTCTGTGGCTCATCCCGCTGTAGGGTAATGCCATTCAGTTCACTGCCATCTGGGGATTTAATGGGTCTACAACCAAACTCACACCTCGTCCTGTCATCCCTCACCACCCAACACACACATGCAGGAGACACTCATTCACTTGCACATACACTTATACACTTGCCCATCATGACTCAGCAGCATCAAGGTCAGGGTGTTCCATACATTGATTTCAAATAAAGATTCAGCCTCCATGACTCACAAGTCATTGTACTTCTATATACACAACTTGCCACACATTTTGGCATCCACACAATCCCAAACACACATACACATTCAAGCACACATCTTTGGTTTCTCTCCTTCCATCTACCCAAATACACTATTTTGTCTTAGTGTTATTGAAACTCCACTGTAATTACTTTTTTTATCAAGGAAATCCAGTGTGAAGGAGTCGGCGGACACATGACTGAACAGTGGGCTAATAGTGTTGTATTATCTTAAACATCTGTAATTATCAGGTCACACTGTTGCACTTTTTCATTAACCTACAGACTCTTTCTGGCTTCCAATTTCAAATCTCCGTAATTGAGGGAGGTTTATTTTTCCAAAGTTCCTGTTTTCTTGCAAGGACATCCGATAAGGTTCTTGAGAGGAGCCGGGGGAGGATTGTGTTGGTTGTTTCCGGGGTGTTTTGCTTTTTGGAGGAAAACTTTCCAAGGGCAAGTACACCACTTTTTCTCTTGGTACATGGCAGAAATATTAATTTTGTCCTCCTCATGTTATGTCCTGTAGTATGCTTTGAGTGGTTACATCTTGATTTAGTACCAGCACCAGCTGCTGATAAAGATACTTTGATGGTGGTGCAATCCTCCTTGTCATCCAAGACTTTAAAAGAGGCAGTACTCTCCCAAAAGGCCCAAGCAGGGCTCATCCAAAGTTCTCAGAAGCAGTTTTCCAAGCCTGCCAAATCACGAGACGGTACAGAAGCTGCTCCTGTTCCCTTTGCATGATTTCTATGTAAAGGCAGACCATAGTTGTGTGTGTGTGTGTGTGTGTGTGTGTGTGTGTGCATTTTTCAAAATTTTTATGTACTTTCATTAAGCAACAACTGGCATCCTGGCAAGGCATTGCTGGAAATATGTCAACAAACAATTACACTGCTTTGCTTCCAGCATCTTTGCCTTTAAACTACAAGATCAAGCAGAATTAAGTATAGCCCATTAAAACTTGTTGCAATATGACCATATGGGCAATTCAGAAATCCACCAAAGTGCAATATTTTGCAGATGCCATATAGTAATCTAAAATGTGTTGCATTAGACGAGCAGTGCAGTCAAGTCACTGTCAATGAACTCAGATGACACAGGCTTGTGTTTAGCTCTGTCATGGAGCATTGTGTGTATTTCTTTTTGTAGATGTCTGCAGGAAGCCCCAGGACACAAAGACATTATTCAACTGTGAGCAACAACCAAAAAGCAAACCAGGAATATATATAGTACAATAAAACACCTGTGCCAATATATTAAAAGAAAATCCCTTCACTCTCTGGCAGAACAAGGCTGTGAAAGGCCCTTAATCAAATTATGGCGCCATCTGCTCATCTGTTATTGATGTCGCTGGATCTAGCTTCAATGCAGGCCAATTTAGTCATATTTTGCCATATTTTGTGAACCCCTGCTAAATCAACACATCCGCAACACGGATTATGCCCTGAGGAGAAAGTGCTAGGATTAGAATAAAAGCTTGTCTCTCCTGGGTGAGCGGAGTACAGAATTTATACCACCAAATTCATGCGGCACAAAATCCAGAAGGTTTTCACTCCCTTGGGCCACAGTGAAATTGAGAGCACATAAGTGTGAGATGGTAGATGAAAGAAGTTTCTTAAAAATATGCTACTGTGCAGTGTAGCTAAGGAAGAAAGTAATTAGCCATGTCTTTTCTTCACTCTACTTTGCAGAGACGCTACGCATGAAAGTGTCTTTGCTACCTCCTAACGCCTCTCTTTGACCAGGCAGACTTTGTCACCACATTTTAATTACTTTTGCTGCGGTTGCGAAAAAAGGGTTGTTTTATTGATGTCTGCCAGTTTATGTACGTTTGATATTTGTTTGCCACTTTTGTGAGACTTGCCAGTTATGCTTTGCAGTGGGGAATGGCTAATGAGGGTCTTGGCCATTACCTGCTGCTTTTTAAGCCTCCCCCCCCACCTCCTTTCCCTGCCACAAATTCACCCACTTTTATTTCTTAGTTCACAAAGTTTGCCCTTCAGGAGACCCTGAAGCTCTGCTGCTCATCTCTGCACTGAGGTTCAGCCCCTCTGTCTGAACTGCCTCCCAGCTGAGATGGTAATTAGCTTACCCTGATTGAGCCATCAAGCCCACTCGATGTGTACTCCTGCTCATTTTGGCCCCACAGCCGGATCAGCAGGAAATTCTTGGCATGCTGCTGCTTGGCTGATGATGATTGAGGTGTTTATTTCCTGATGTACTCTCTTTTCATCGATATCAGAGGTATGCCTTTTTATTTTTTGTGGTACTTTTATGGGTTACGCCGCAAAGGTGAACTTGGCTGCGAGGAAGATGCCGACAGTGGCTGATCAATTGTGTGAGCTAAGCATTCACTACGTCAGAACCTCATTGGTGAAGGTGTTTCCACATTCCATTTAGTGCATTAACTCTTTTGAGAGAGGCAAAACCACCTCAAGTGAGCGTACAGTCATTTAATTTTTTCTTGACTTTTTTAAAATTTTGACATTTACAGAAACCCTTAAAAATAGAATGTGCATACAATATTTTATTGAACCATAGCCAGCAAGTGTTTTGTCAGAATGATTATTTGGGATGGTTTTGCTGTGCACTCTGCCTCATGCATCTCGATACTCAGATGATCAATCATGTAACTTTATTGACGCTGTGGGTCACTTGATCCAGCAGCCCAAATGTGTCCAACCAATCGTTAAGTCAGCTAGTGACATTCGTGTTTGTAGGGTTGGCCCACTGGGTACTTCAGTCAATGACATGATACCTGCTCATACATGCGGCCCCCTGAGAGATGTCACTGATTCCCCCTAGTGGGCTATGGTTCCTCAACTGACTTAGTTTATCAGAAGACTCACAAATCCCATCAAAATCTGCATACGTGTGCTAACTTGCGTATGTCTCCGTAGTTGATCCACGGTTCCAAACAGAACTGACAGCTGTGGTTGTTTAAAGCAGGTTAGGATGTCCCCAAGATGACGCTTTTTACAACACTACAAATGGCCTAACATTTTATCTACAGAGGCGCTGTGTTTTGGGGTCAAACCAGCAAAAAATAGAAAATCCTCAGAAGCCTTGGACTCTTTCTGCCCATAAGTGTTTATTTCCAGCCATGGGAGCTGTTTGGGGTCAGGGGATTGTGCGGCTTTCTAGCCTAATTATGTGGAGAAAATAAGCTGTGTTTATAGCTCTTCAGGGATTAAACTGTAGTGTACTGATCTTATCTTCAAATTGATGTGGGAAGTTTAGATGCTCTTACCACAGACCTCAGAGATCTGAAAACTCAAAAGATGTCTGTGCCTATTAGTACATTCACAGTGGCTTAACTCTCTAGCAGGGGCATGCCTTAGGAACAAGGGATCGTCAGAGCTGTCTGCTCTGTCTACTTTGAGATAGACGTGTGGAATGACATATCAAATCATTCTACATGGTCTTTTCATGATCATCCCACTGGAATAGGTCTCACAAAACTGTCAACTTTATATGTGTTTGACATCTTTGTACCTTTTGGTCTTGAAATTGCATGTTTCCTCCATTGGCTTTCATTTGTGGTAAATGCACAGAGCCATTCACTTGAAGGAAAAAAACTCACAGGGGAATACTTGTCAGCATCATATAGCCAATGAAGATGGAAAAACTAAAGCTTTCCCAATAGAAATAACAACAACTCAGTGCTGGATAATATGCCAGGTTATGTCATTATGATGAAGAATAAGCAATAATTGTCAGAGATCTTCTCTAAAACCATTAGTTATGGTGGTTGACTGAATTAATTTAACAGTCATGACATCTCTACTGTCAGCTGCTGCACCATTCACACAAAGATGCCGACTGAGTAACAGTTACCTTGATTAATTTCAAATTGTGCATGGATGAAACAGCAGCTGAACGTCCTGGAGGACGGGACGTCTAATGTCTTTTGTAGTGGGTACACCAGCAGGTGTCAGCAAAGCAAATGCTATGCAGGGCACTCTCCAAACAAACTCACATGTGAATAATTTAATTGTGCAGAACATGATGAGTCCTCTGGCAGAAGTAGAGTATCAACTGTGAAGCGGAAGCTAATAGCCATGATCTGTAAGAGGCATTTGCATTGACACCACAAATGTACTCGCATACACAAACATACTCATTAACACACATAAACAATACATAGCTCACACGCACACAAACACACACTGTCTTTCTCACACAGTTTCAAACTTTTACTGAAGTTACTTTTGAGGAAATTGCATTAACATTCCATTAATTCCCTTAAGGCTTACCCTAAACTTTATGTGTACAACTTCCTCTACAAAACCACCAATGGAGGGTAGAGTGCCCAACATGTGAGGTGTGAAATAATCCAGAAACTCAAGGGTTTTCTTTCAATACTTTATCCTGTTTCATTCTTTATGCATGTTCAATAATACAGCTGAGGAAACCACAAAATAGTTGAATTGGTTCATCTGGAGACTGCGTTTTATTGAAAGAAATGTTTCATAGTCATGAAGTCTCCCAACCGAAGAATTTGACACGCGTATTCTTTACAACTGGAGAGATGATAAATACCTTGAATCTTGAGTCATCACTCATGCAGGTGACATCTTCAGTAAAAGATGACTTCAGGCATCCCCAACCTTGTAAGCAATACAATTGCATAATGATAAACCAACTATTGTTTCATATGTAAACATGCCATTGACGGGACTTTCAATGGTAATCAGTACTATTCACAGAGGATCGGGGGAAAGTTGCAATCACAGCATTGTAAACTGACAACAAATGTATTCTCTTAACCGCGCTAGCTCAGGAATGGTTGTTCCCTCCTTACAACTATAGTTTCTTTGACTCTCCGTTCAAACCAGCATTCCTCGTCAAATCTGTGCACATCCTCATTCTTGAAAGTGTGGCTACTGGCCTGTAGATGAGTGGAGACTGTGAAGGCCTAACCTGGCGTGTTAGGTTTGTTGTGTTGTGCCATCCTCTTGGCCAGTGTCTGTTTGGTTTCCCTGATATACAAGTCATGGTAATCCTCCCACCACTTTATACTGGACACTACGTGGTGCTGTTTTCTGCAGGGGGACACGATCCTTGAAGTGGACCGATTTATTTGCGCAGCGTGTTTGGTTGCTTGAAAGCAAATGAGACGCAGTATTTAGAAAATAAGCATCTTGACTGTTCTGAAACTCCTGCCGCATACAGAATCATCACTGGTTTGCACTTAAGTAGGTTTTCTTCTCTCTTTGATCGGCTGGTGTACTATTTGGGCATCTTTCTGGCTTTGCCAAATGCCCTGCTAGGATATCCACACTGGGATGTGTGATTTTTTTCCCCCCAGTCCTCAGTTGCTGTGTTGGTGGGGACGTTTTCAGCTTGGTGGTACAGCGTCCCCCAGCTCTAGATGAAAGAATCTGGGAATCCCAAATGGAGGAAGTTTCTCAGGAATTGTGGACTGATTTTCCATTCTTCATACTCTCCTCTTTGGCAGCTGGCTTAGAATCAGCCTGGCTGAGCTGTGAGGAGTGTTTAGCCACGGGCTCTTTTAAACAGCCCACTAAAATCCACTTAGTGTAATAGAGAGAATGAAGTAGGCTGGCATCTGACTATGCCCACAGCATCAGCCAAAAAATGTCTGCTTGACTGATACTCGTTAAATCCCATGTGTATGGCATCAAAAAGCTCTCCTCTGTGAAGGAAAGAAAGAGAGTGGCTGAATCCACGTCGGGGCTAACACTCTTATGTAAGGATACTATTGGAATCTAAAACTGATAATGTTGATAGTACAGTGGTCAAAACACAACAATACCAGACTAGCTGCTATCAAGCAGAATAATGCAATGAACTCAGTAGAATGCTCAAAGCAAAATGGTCTAAAATGGGATTGTATTTTTCCCCAAAACAACAAATGATTTGAATTCATATCCAGTATTTATTTAAGTGTGTATTTTAAGAGTATTAATTTATTTAGTTGGTTCAATACCCAGTCTCTGCAGAAAACATGTAGAAGTGGCTGTGAGCAGGAAACTGACACCTTACTGCTCAAGCCCTGACATGGAATGTGATCTGCCAGGGTGTTTCCCTGCCTTTCACCTTTGTCTTGGAACGGACAATGAGAGGCCCATAAACATGATATTGCCCAGCCCTCGATGCTCAAGCCCAACGTTTCTAACCCTCCAATTCTCTGGATTTGTAAGAAAATCTGTTTTCATGTTGTACGGTGTACACCTTGGTGGACAAATAGGACTGTATGATGTTTGTTGTTGTTTTTTGTCACCTTACTAAATAAGTGTCATATGACAGTGTCAATGCCAGGGGTAACCACTACTGCTGAATGGAGTCTTGGGGGAGAATTCATAACTTCTGTTAACATTGTAAGCGGTGATTATAGCTTGTCTGTCACATGGGATGAGACAGGAGGAGGTCTCATATGCATTGTCAACCATCTCCCAAGCAGTTTTAGGTCTATTTGCATCTCCATTGTGTTTCCCTGCTGCTTCTAGCCGATGGCTGTCTGTTGGATGTCAGCTAGATCTCTCTCTCTCTCTCTTTCATTCTTCGTTTCTGCTATTCTCTCGTCGATTGTTTTCTTTTTTTGTATACTTCTGCAGTCACAGCTCCTTTTATTTTGTCTCGCTTTTTTTCATTTCTCGCCAGCTCATACTTCGTCCTGTCTCGTTTCTCTCTCTCCCAATTAAAGGCTCAACAGGGTGCAGACTATTTGATAGCTGTAAACATAACTGACAAAAACATCATCTTCGTTTAAAGGTTAGTATTGGTACTGAAATAGGATGTTGTTTTTGTCTTGCACTGATCCATTCCTGGTTTCTCCCTTCTGAGGTGCAGGGCGGTTTTCTAGAAGTGTTTGATGCCAACCACAAGTCCTTCATGGTTTCCCCAAACTCCTCCCACACCCACTGCTTTACTTTTATTAAAGCTGAGGCTTCTTTCCTTCAGGCCCTTGGTACCTTGCAACTGTCTCGAGAGTCTCCCAGACTACAATTTAATCTGGGGGGTCCCCTTCTTCAGTTGGATGGTTTCCCTGACCGCTGGTTTCCACCAGTTTGAGGGTTACCACCCCTTGAGACACCTATGACCTTGAGCAATGGAAGCTTTGAACATCACCCACTCAGGTTCAATGTCCCTAATTTCCACCAGGATGCCAGGAAAGCTCTACTAAAGGTGGGAGTTGAAGGTCTCCCAGACAGGGGCCCCTTCCAGACATTCCTACTTCTCCCACGGTAAACATTTGAGCTCTCCGGGTCTATCCAAACGCTTCCCCCACTCCATCTGACCAAACTCCCTACCAGATGGCGATCGGTTGACTGTTCTAACCGCTCTCTTCATCCGAGTATCCAAGACATGCAGCCTCAGATCAGCTGATACGATAACAAGGTTGACATCGACCTTTGACCTAAGGTGGCTCTGGTGGCATGTGCACTTATGAGCGCCCTTATGCTTGAACATGGTATTTGTTATCATCAATCCATGACTAACACGGAAGTCCAAATAACAAAGTGCCACTTGAGTTCAGCTCAGGGAGTCTGTTCCTCCCAATTACACCACTCCTTGTGTCTCCATCATGCTAGTTGAAACTTCCCAGTTGGACTATGGAGTTCCTGACAGGAGGCCCATGAAGGACCCTATCCTGGGTCTCCAAGAAGGCCAAATACTCTATTTGGTATGCACCAAACAGTATATGTACTGTTTGGTGAGTAGTCAGAGACAACAGTCAGAGTCCCCACCCCACATAACCGTAAGGCATAAGGAGGTGACCCTCTCTTCCATGTGGGACTTGTGAGTATCTCCACAGCCACTCAGTGCCCCTCACCTTGGGAAACTCTGTAAAATAATAGAGTCCAACCTCTATCTAGGAGTTTGGTTCCAAAGCCGAAGCTGTGCATAGAGATAAATCTCACCAGATCTAACTAGTAGCGTTCCACCACCTGAAGAACCCCCCCAACACAGATGACATTCCATGTCCCCAGAGCCAGCCTCTGCCACCGAGGTCTGGTCCATCAAAACCCTCCACTTCCACTATCTGGCAATGCATTTGACCTCAACGGTTCCTCCCACAGGAGGGTCCATGGGATGGAGAAGAGTCCATTTTGCCCTCCTCCAGGGCTCTTCTCTACACAAGGGCCCCAGGCTTCTTCCGGGCAGGGTAGCTTCACTTCTTCCTTGATCTTTCATGAGGTGCCCTTGAACCATTCTTAGTCTGGCCCCTTGCTGGAGACCAATTTGTCAATATGAGATCCTACCAGGAGCACAAGGTAACACAGCTCCTAGGTTCACAGGGACACACAGACATCACCACAGCAAGGTGATGGTATCCCGGAGAGGTCTTTCATTTTTAATTCTTTCATTTAATTTTTGATTCTTTCATTTATTCATTCATTGTCAATAATTTAAGTCAGTTGGTTTTGCTTCTCATACTTTTTTCTTTACTTTTTTCATTTATTCCTGAGTTCATCTAGGGCTTAGGTGACATTATTCATGGATTCTGGTCTTTGTAACACAAATGAGGCCTCAAATCATTGTCAACTTTGGCTTTTTTTGTGAAAATTGACAAGTATGAATGGCTTAAGCGGTGTACGAGTGTGTAAGTCTGACCAGACGTTCTCACATGACTATGTTCATATTTCTTTGTGTGTGTGTGTGTGTGTTTGTGTGTGTGTGTGTGTGTGTGTGCACGCAGGTGTCTGTGCATGAGTGATTGCATGGTTGTGTGCATGCAGGTGAGCAGGCTCTCATAC
>OMLC01093815.1:2147-24997 GCA_900302585.1 Regalecus glesne | reverse complement strand
CCATTGCAATGACTGCAGGTATCCACCAATCATATAATAAACTACACAATTGCATAACAAAAAATAATTATTGGTTTCATTTACAAATTGTCGTGAATATTAACTAGAGTTACAATGGTTATATGTACTATCCACAGATGATTGGGGAATAGGTATAATCATTGCATCATCCTCTTCGCCAACATCTATTGAGAGAAATGCTTCATTATGTTAAATTGACTTCTTTGGTCTCAACGACTGCAGGTATCCCCACCTCTAGTTGAATCAGCTGAGACTGCAAAAGTCATTTAGATAGTTGATGAAGTCTTTCTTTCAATAAATGTTGTGTCCAAATGAACAGATTCAATCCTTTGCGTTTTCCTTACCTGGATTATTGAACATGCATAAATACACAATACTACTGTTTTGTCCAGGGGACCTGATGTTTGGGATGTATCAATTTCTGGTACAGAGTGTTTTTGGGGTTTGAAAGCCACTAAGGTGTGGTGCTTAAAAATACATTTCTCAACTCTTCCAACACTCCCAAAGTATACAGAATCACCACTGGTTTATGCTTAGACGGTTGTTGTCCCTCGTTCTTTGATTGGCTGATGGGTGTCTTCCTGGCTTGACAATTTGCCCAATGTTTCATCACTCATCTAATTAAGTTTATCCTTCTCAACTGACTACATTATCCCTCAACCTTATAAACAGCACGGTTATATAAAGACATCATTTAGACGAGTGATGAAATGTTTCTCCCACTAAGATTTCTATCCTGATGAACGCACGCAACTTTCTGAGATTTCTACATGTGGATTGTTGAACATGATTCAAGATATTGTGACTGTTACCTTCCACCAAATATCCCCTCAGCCTGCTCTTCTATGTGCTCAAAATCCAGTGCCCCTGAAGGCAAAAGAAATATATGCTCAAACTCTCAATTACACCACAACACTGATATTCATCAATACATGCTGGATTTAATTTGGTTCAGTATGCTTTAGTATATATTTTCCATTTTGGCTATGCAGGGGGCTGATCTGACCTGGCATGTTGTTTGGTCCCTCTGCAGTGCCGGAAACAGTCAAATCAGTCTGAGAATTACTCTCATCAAACTCCCTCTTAAAGATTGACAAGAGACAGGAGATCCTGTAGTCCAGACGTACATTCAGTATGAACTGGTAGACAGAGCAGAAAATAACAGGACGTTAATAAGTATCATAAATACCAATATGAAGATTCATAAAAACCTGGACTGTCAATCAGTAAGTTTTAATTAATTGAAAATATTGATTCTATTCAAAGTAATTGCTACCGTTTTGCTTATAGAAAATCAACAAAATAGTTGCAGGACGTTGATGATGACTATAGGCTATAGTAAAGCAACATATCACCCAAATGACGATAGTGATCCATTTTGATGATGTTTTCATGAGTCAAGTTGATGAACTTTTGTTTTGGGTCAGCAAATATAATTTGAGTAACACTGCCTGGTCTTATCAGTGCTTCCACCAGGCTAACACTAGCATGGTTGGAAACTTTGTCTTCTTGTGGTCTTTTTGGAAGACTTTGCTATCGGGTACCTTTAAGTTTTATTTAAGTGTGCTGACATATCTTTGAGCAACTACAATAGGATGGGTTAAATGTAGTGGACAAATTTAATTGTTACAATACCACATAGGAGGCTTTCCTTCCCTTATCTGAAGTTCATTGAAGGAGGTTTTTTTTCCAAGTGCATTTTTATTTGCTTTTTTGGAACATACATCACACGAGCAAGCAACAAAAAATAATCAGCAGCACAAAGTAAGAGCCAAAGGCCCATCTCATTGTGATTGACTAGAAATGTAGAGGTAGATACACTATATTGAATGTGTGGCTTTTTTTCCATTTGGAGCTACATTTAGAAGGGGGGGGTTAAAGAATAGCTCTAGTGTAGTCTATGAATGGTTCCTAAAATCTCTGAAACATATCAGAGGAGCTACACATTGTGAACCTCAATTAAAAAAAAGCATCATCTCCCTAAACCATTGACTCCAGCTTGGCAGCTGAGGAGCCGTCCAATGTAGAAGTATCAACTTCCATGCCAGCAAAGTGACAATTTTTGTTATTTCAAGCTTGAATGTCTGCATCGGTCACAGAAAGAATCTACATCTGGGAACATTTTAAAGAGTTTGGCCTTAGAATGAAGAAGGCAATGCAGCACTTTGAACTGAACAGATAAATGGTGAATAGACTTGTTCTTATATAGCACTTTTCTAGTCTAGTGTGAACACTCAAAGCGCTTTACAATGACTGCCTTGCAAAATTATCGAGCTAAGCTCTGGGATACGGACCTGCAACAGGCGTGCGTTCTACCTGCTGAGCCACCAGCACACATTACATGTGTAATTAATCGTGTGCATGAGTATGTTGCTCTATGTTTATACTTTACCTGTAGGATCTCTATTATTTTGAGCTTAGTGTCCATGACCAATATGTCTTGTTTCTCTGGTTCCGTTTGGTTTTTAGCGGTGTCTCCATTGGAGGGGTTGACCGTGGTGGGGAGGAAACCACCTCCTCGTAGGACCACCTGAGTCATGAGTTCACCAACCCCGTGAATTGATCTCATCACATTACTACCTGGAAACACACACAAATGTACAAAAACAAACTAAATTTAAACATTAACACCGAAGTTTGTTCAATGGTCCTTAAAGGACCATCCTGAGGGTCATCTACCTTTTGTCTCATCTCCTTTGTCCAATTTGTTCAAGGGAAAGATGGTGCTGACATGGACACAGTCCAGAATGGCCAGAAGAATCTTGGTAAGCCGCAGAAGATCACTGAAGTTGTAGAAGCCAAAATAGATTAGGTTCCTGGCTAGATTTACCACCTGAAGGAAGGCCAGACATGTTTGGACATTATTAACAATTTTAACATCTTTCTGATAATAGTGCATTGAGAAAATTCAACTATTACCCAGGGGGACATCAAAAGCACTGTAAAAGGAATGGGGACAGCATCATCCAACCAAGCTAGGTTAAGAGTTTGCCCTTGTCAACCAGCTTTCTCACCATTCTTCTTTGCTAACATCTACTCAATTGACAATTAGAGTACCTATGACTGCTTCTGATTTCCTGGAGAGAAATGACAAACTTTTGTGCTTTCATCTTCACTGAGATGTGACTGGATAAAAGCATCTTTTACTCCACTATCCAGGTAGTGGAGCTAACCACTCTCTGGTCAGGCAGGATTGATTCCTTGTCTGGAAGGACCAGAGGTGGTGGACTGTGTTTTTCTATTAAATAAAACTAGCCCATGATCCTCACTACACACTTTTCAGTAACAGCAGAGGTTCTAGCAGTCAAATGTGGACCATTTTATCCATTATGAGAATCCACAACTGTGATCATGACTGCTGCGAACTCTAGCTTGCTAGCTTGAAACTATAATCTGGTGTAACACATATTTATGTAAAAAGCTGCACACAGTCCCTTTTAAATAAAATAATGATGTTGCACATTCCAGAATAAAATCCAGACCCTGACCTCAAAAGTCAACTTGTTCTTCTCTTTATCTGCAAAGGGGAAACTCTGACACACCACATCTCTCAGATAGTTCTCTACAAATTCCATGGTTTGAGAGAAACGCTCCTTGATTTCATCTTTTGATGTTCCATCATTGTCATAACTGTAATGGGACAAATGAAAATTGCAACAAGTAAACCATGCATACATAAAAAGCAAACACATAGTAAATACTGTATACTAAAATGTAATGTTTATTACAATGCAATGATCCTTTTAATAAGTCCAACCACTCACTCATCAATTGCAATCTCAGAGGGGATTTCAGACCAGAGCCGTGCATATTTGACAGGCGTGACCTGCTCCTGGGGGTCACGGTCTACATGCATGTGCAGCATCATGCGGCTGAAAGAGGCTCGTAGATCGTAAGGCAGGTCTTCATCTGACATACAGCGCAGGATAAGGTCCACATCAAGCTGGCCAGAGATCTTGTTGATTGCCAGGTACTGGCGGTCCAAGCACATCCTGGCAAAAAGGTTCAACTGGTACCTATAGTAAAAGAAAAAGAAAACAGATAATTTCCAGAGTCATAAACACATCAAGAACATCATATAACTGTAAGCCGCGATTGGTTAGGTTGAAACTAAATGTGGCAAAAAAAGCCTCTCAAAGAACGTATAAGGTTGAGACTTCCATCCATCCATCCATCCATCCATCATCAACCACTCATCCAAACTGGAGCCAATCTCAATTCTCATTGGGGAAAAGGCAGGGATACACCCTTGAAGGGTTGTCAGTTCACCACAGGGCAGAGCAATTAGGGCAGCAGTGTCTTGCTCAAGGGCACTTCGATGTGCTTCCCTGTGTGGGGCTTGAAACTGCAACCTTCAGATTGCCAGACGGCTGCTCTACCCACTGTGCCATGCCACCCCTCATCAATTATTAATTTATAAATACATGATTCCTTCATTTTGACTGATGATTTTTGGCTTCCTGGATTGGCCTCTATCAGTATGCCAATTTTCATACAAACTGACTAAAAGTTCACAGAAAAAGCTAAATCCGTTCATCTGGACACAACATGTCATCACTCACACAGCATTTGGTTTGTTTGCCTGATGTACAAGTCGAGGCAATACTCCCAGCACTTAACCGAGAGTGTTTTGGCGTTTGAAAGCTACCGAGATGCAGCGTATGGAAAATACACTTCTAAACTGCTCCAAAATTCCCACGACATACAGAATCACCACTGGTTTGTGCTAAGGCAGCTATTGTCCTCCCTTCAATTGACGAGGACACCATTTAGGCGTCTTCCTTGCTTTGACGAATGCCCAGCCAGGATAACTACACTTAACCAGGGCCTGTTTAATGTGGGATTTAATGTATTTATCGATTATCAATTCCTGAATTTTGAGCATTTAGTCTCGACCCTTTAGAAACACATGCTCACAAAAGTTTTAATTCTGTCTGTCTGTGTTATCCAGAACATAATAATAAGTTGTCTTGATGCATGCTCAATAATCCAGGCAGGGGAATCACAAAAAGAGGTGAATCTGTTCAGCTGGATCAGAAGTTTATTTAGAAACGTTTCTAAATAAACTTCTGATCCGGCTGAACAGATTCACCTCTTTTTGTGATAATAATAAGTTATTTGTTTATTCGATTTGACACCAATTCCCCACTCTCTGAAAAAATAAAAAGTTTACAATAACAATTAGAACTCCACCCTTTGAACTTGAACCTATAATACGTACAAAACAAAGACAGCCATCAAGAATTCACTGAGGGATTTATAAATACAGATTTCAATACAGTTTAAAATGATGATGGAAGTCATGTGTGAACTGGGTGTTGTGGCTTCTAATCGCATCTGGCCAAGATTCGAGGAGTACCTGTAGTAACTAATGACCTCCTGGTCCTCTTTTTGGCCTTCTTTAGCATCCTGGGCCAGTTCCCTGATGCTTTTACTGCGGATCTCCTTGTTGCTGTCCTTCCAGAAAAGCCACACCTCCTCCTCATCCTCTTCGGACTCCACAGAGTTGTCTCCGATAGGTGCTCCTTCAATCTCAAATCTCGAAAGCACCAGTCTGTATCAATGAGAAAGGATAGGGGATGAGCTTGTAAGCTTTTGTACTGCTTGAGTATCAGAAAAGTTGGCTTAAAACCTGACAGAAAGATATTATAATGTGCGAGTCTTTTCAGATAACCAAAAACCTGACATCCTGCTTGTAGGAAAAGGACAGACAATGCATGCAAATAGAAGTGACACATAAATAATTTACAATGTACAGCAGCACATTCCACTTATGCCTGTGCCACTGAGGGCTGAGCACAATGTCAAATTGAGGGTGTGTTCATATCAAGTCAAATGCTCCGTACTGTGACTAAGTATGACTCCCTGACCTTTCACATGAGTGATTCTGTTATGTATCTGAGTACACCAATACAGAAGGATGAAGAGGAAGAAAGAAGGAAAAGAAGAATTGACTCAATATTCCCATCTTTATATAGCGTGTTACATGTCTACTTACGACTCAGAGCACTTTACAATGGATGCCTCACATGTATCCTAACCTAGAGATTAAGGTCAAAGACCCTTTCCTTACACCCTGCAACAGGATGGAACCCATGACACCCGACATAGAGGCATACACTACACTGGCAAGTGACAACAGCTCAGTAGAAGAGGGATAAGAAGAGAAGAATAAGATATTTTAATGCAGTGATGGAAGAAAACATGGATAGATGGCCACCCAAGATTAGAGTAACAAGTGAATTAAGAAATATATGTGGTACGATGGACCTCTTTAGTATCTCAAGACATCGACATGTAAATCAGAAAGTACATACATAGAGTAATAATATACGCAGATTTCAGCAATCCTGTATAGACTTCTGGTTGGGCTCCTCAGACATAGAGGGTTAGGAGGATTCAGTGCAAACAGAACCCACAGCTCATAAGGCTGTTACAATTAAGATCAATGTTGGATTGATTTGACATAACTTTTATTACTGGAAATGTTAAAAAATACAATAAAAAAATATAAGGGGCGATATCCCATAGGAGCAATCAGAATATTGGTGGTTCGAACCGAGAAAGCGTGTCGAGGTGTCCTTGACCAAGACATTGAACTCCTTAGTGCTCAGCCCATGAGATGGTAGCGACCTTTCCAGGGTGTTTCCCTGCCTTTCACCAAATGAGCACTGTGATAGGCTCCAGCATGGCTCTGTGAGCCAACTTCAGATAAGCAGTTGATGATGAATGGATGGAATTATACAACGGAATAAAAAAAATGAAACCCAGAAAATACTTGAAAAATACTGTAGACAAATTCACCGAATAATTTCAAAAAATATTGGGAATTGATTAAATGTAAAAATAGAAAATTAGCTTCACCACTTCAGAGAAGGCTTGCTAAAACCAACAGAGAGAAAAGATCTCAAATGACTAGAAAAATAATGAGATGAAGAATGATTCCCTCGAAGTCAACAATGGGCCTAGCGAACACTGGGAAACGGAGGGAAGTTGAGCTGGACTTTCGAATCGTAAGCCAAGAGGTGGAGACGCATGCTGTGTCCCCCTCGGCTATAACGATTCCAAGAGAGAAAAACATTTGAAGTTTTACTATTTTCCTGATGGGCTGAGCAATGAGAAGTGAGAACTCCAGGCAAAGTAGATAAATACGGACAACTGCAGAGAGTTTATATAGAATGAGAATCAAAGAGTTTGCTTGGCACATTTCTAAGGTGGAGAGAAAACCTACCTTGAAAACATCCCAGTGATGGGTCTAAACGTAAAAAGACCAAGGATACCAAAAATATATATTTTCTCTGTGCAGCTGATTTTGCTATTGGTAAAATTCCACATACATAAAAGAGATGGGCAGATTCAAAAACAAATTTTGGGTCATTTTTATTCGAGAACTGCATCAATATGGCACCAAAATGAGAGACCTTGAGAATAAGAAGGCCATTAAAACTTGTGTTTGAGATACATTTCTTAGGGAGCAATTAATTTATTTTCTCAATTTGTGTAACTTTTATTTGTATAACCTGTTCCTGTTGCATGTAACTGTACATTCACCCCTGGATGGAGTAAATGTATGACTATTCTGTTTATGTTCATCTGCTCTTTGAATCAAATAATTTTCAAGAAATAAATTAAACAAATGAATGGATCCCCTTATCAGTACCCCAAGTGGAAATTCTGATTTCTCTGCATTTTAACCCAACCTATTGTATAGGAGCAGTGAGTTGCCAACATATGGTGCTTGGGGAGCAGTTAGGGGTTCAGCTCAAGGACACCTCGACACACTTTCTGCAGGACTAGGGATCCAACCTATGACCTTCCGATTGCAGAAGACCCCACTACCCACTGAGCGATGCTGCCTATTATTTTAATATTATTTAATTATAATCATAATAATATTCTGTTTCATTGGCGTAGGGGGTTAGGCGCTGTTCAGCTCATCTCTGCATCACAGTTGGGTGTTCGAATCCCAGCCATGCTGTTTCCAACCACGGCCGGAGGTCCATAGTTAGTGGGGCATAATTGGCTAAGCCTCACATGGGGCTAAGGATTAGGTTGGATAAAAGATTCTAGCTTCACTAGTGTTCCCGTTTGGGTGGTCCGGGTGCTCCTTTTTAAGTGAAGGGAAAGTACTCTTGCTTCATTCTCTATCTATCCAACATCCTAGAAACACCGTGACAATCTCTAAATCATTATCTATTCTAAACTTGCCTGTACCTCACCAGCTGATTGAAAGCATTTCATAATTCTTTCAACATATTGTTCACGGGGCCACTGCATAAAGTGAGATGTATTAACACAAGGTCTGAATACAGCCATGCTGAATGGGCAAGTTTAAGCACAAAATTTAAGAGACAAGTGCTGCTGGTGATAAACGTTTTTATAATTTCAACTGAAATATGTTAATAATCTGGGCTTATGAATATTATGGCCCTTTTTGTGTTCAATTGGCTTACAAAAGGAGTTGAGAAAGAAGATAGCTGGTGAAGGGATATCTAGGAGGTGTGGTGTATGGCGATAAAACTTACTTGGTCTCTATGAGGATGTCTCCGTTGGTTGGATCCAGCACTGCATTACAGATCAGCTCCTGCGTCACAGGGATGGATTTATTCATCGACACACACAGGTCTGACAGGTAGTCCAAGAACCTGGAAAGGATCAAATCATGAGCAAACATTTCTGTGTGCACACACACTCCTTTACACGCCTATACACACATGCATAAACCAAACACACACACACACACACACCAGCTGTGCGTTGCTAATGAACAAAATAAAAGACGAGGACATGGATAAGCCACTCTGAATCAGGTCACCCATGAAGAACTGGAGAAAAAAGGACTTTGTTTAATGTGACTTCAATTATGTGATAAAAAAGTTAAATCTCCTCTACACGAATGATATACACTTTGCATGTTTGTTTCCAGTCTCAATTGATGGAAAATCACTCCAGATATTGATTTTATTATTACACTTTAACCAAACGTAGCAGTCATAAAACTTACTATAAAAATACTTCAAACAGAAAAACAAAAACAATTCACTTGAACAGCTGCATATCCTTTTACTTACAAGTACACTTGTTTTTGGACCCATTTCTCAGTTGATGTGCATTCATAGGCAAATCTATTGTCAGAAGTAATTTGGGGTGTTTAAATACTCTGTGAGAGAGTTGACCTTGCCAAAACTATAAACCCATCTACAAAAATAAATATGAGCTATATGTAGATAATTGAAAACATAAAAAAGATCACAGGGTTAGGTAAGTAATGACAGTGAATAGCATATTGTTGTTCCTGGACTATAAATTGTTTTGTTTTTTTTACTTTCTAGTTGTTCCTGCGACTTATATTCCCAAACGACTTATACAATGTAATTATATTGGACACTGCATTTAACTAGGGCCACTAGATAGCACTGTTTAATCATTTGACTCAACTGTAAATACTGTACCACTTGGAGGCGTACCAGAGGCTCACCTGGTGGAGCGCCTGCCAAATTGGTTTGAGTCTTTACCGCTGCGGCCTGGGTTCAAATATGACCCGTGGTGGGCCCTTTTCAGCATGTCATGCCCCCTCTCTCCCCCCTGCCTTTCCTGTCTCTCTTTCCACTATCCTGCCAAATAAAGATGGAAAATGCCCCCCAAAAAAATATTTTACAAAAAAGAAAATAGTATACTACCATATAGCTCTGACGTATACCTTTTCCTTGCAACAATGCAATTGTTTGCCGAGTGCAACTTATATTCTCCTGCGACTTGTCTGGGAAACACAATATAATGCTGTTGAGTGTGTAAGCTTGGTCACCATAATATTATCAAAATTTTCCAGTGTAGAGGAATTACATAATAAGGAAAAAGTGACTATAAACAGTGTATTCTAACAAACATATCTGTGATATCAACTAGAACCCCTGCATGTGTAAATCAGTCATACACCAATTAACAGCCACACACATACATGTACACACATATTAAAAATAACAACAATAAAAAACCACACAGACACACCTGGGCTCGCGGTTCTTACGAACCAGGCTTACAAATGTGTCAATCTCTGCAGCAGTAATGTGTTTTTCCAGTAGCTTGCGGTTGTTATGCAGCAGAGCTGTGATGGTGTCCTCAGCCAGGACATCATAGCCAATCTGTTTCTGCATGAAGCGAAACTGCTTGGCTATGTACTCCTGGGGGAGACAAAGTTATTCATATTAGACTGGTACACAGCTACAGAACAATATTGAACAACATTGGCTTTGTTGCTTGTTTCACTAGTGCAGATGCACATGGTCCCATTTGTGACTATACACAAAGCTGAACCATTGGCCTCTCCACTTCCTGAGCAAAGGAAACAAAATATTTCTTCGTTATCCAATACATGCAAAAGCCCAAGAATGTATAATAGGAGAAATCTATTGTGAGGCCTCTAGCCATTAACTTAAGATTTAGAAACCGAAAACAAGTTAACAAGGATCCAACTGCTTCATGATTCAACTTAATGAAAGCATCTCTACAAAAGCCAGACTGTAATGCGCCAGAGGGAAATGGCTTTATCAAATAAAAAGAAGAATTTTCAGAATTTTTTTAACTTTGTGGGTGTGTGAGACATTCTGACTCTGGTGTGTTGGGAGCAAAGATTTTGATAAATGAAGTGATTCATGACACATTGAACAGGGAACTGAATCCCAGCTTGCAGACGCCACACGTGATCTTTACATCCACGCTATGATAATCACATCAGCGTTGCCTTGGAGGCTTAAACCAAGTTGAGATATTTTATTAAACAACTTTGTTAACGATAACACTAGGGCAGTTTTGGCCAGTTATCCCCTCATGGAGACAAACTGTTCATTTCTACCTACGGAGCTAAAGGCATTTTGAACAACTGTTGTGACAACTACAAAGGAAGTTCAGTGGGAAGGCTGCAATAACTTCTTATGTCTATTAATTAAATGATCATTCAGTCTCTTAAAAAAGCAATATCTGATAAGATGTGATGCAAATGTATATATGGGGGGGTTACAGATGGTGTGGCTACATCCAAGCCCATGTCAGGCAGCGCCTGGTTGGTCCAGAGTTACATTGTTGTCACACCAAATATCTGGAAATTCCAAGCATACCCCCTTCTTAAGAGGTATGTATATTCACCATGTGAAAATCCCCTCACAACTTTGACAATGGTGTCCAATTCTGCAGTGAATATCCATTATCACAAAAAGTTGAATCGGTTCGTCTGAATACAGTATTTATTGGAAAAAAACATTTCATCACAAATGCGGGTGATGTCTTCAGTCTACGTTGACTGCAGGTATCCCCACCCTAATAAATAAGTTATATAACAACCAAAACCAAGGATGGTTCATGTGCAATTGAGCCATTTACTGGAGAATCAGTGGTAATTACTACAATTCAGAGAGGCTTGATGAATAACTGCAATCACTGTAGTGTAAAATGGAGACAGATGTACTCTTAGCTGCCCCCTGCTGCTGTTCGGGGTTGGTTGTTCCCTCTTACATAGCCTCTTTAACTATATGGGATGCATCTGGCTTGACAAGCCTGTCTTCAAAATTCCCAGGTGATGCATGGTGACAGGAGTATTAGGCATGAAAGACAGTACCTGGTTCTTGCGATAGTCCTGCTGGGAGTGGCGTAAGACACGGTAACAGAGGCGGCAGATATGTCTGAAAGGGGCATGGCGCTGGTCCGCCAGCTCCTCCAGTCGAAGCATTGGCCCATCTCCACTGTCCGTGAAGGGAGCCTGCAGCAGTTTGAAAATCTGAACACAGAAACAGATATTGCATTGTGACAATGCAAAGTGAGAGGGAAGTTGGAGTAAGAAGAAAATACTGGCTGAGGGAAGGTTTGATGCCATTTTATGGGGATCTTTTTTTGCATGTTTAAAGCAACCACATGTTGCTCACAATATCAGTCAAATACCTTCAATAAACATTTGAATGTAAGAGAAGCATAGAGTGAATTTCAACATTTATAATGTGCACCGGTAAATGACTATGGGGAATTAGGCTAAATCCTGATGTTCCAAAATGTGTTCAAATGTTAACTCTACTTGTTTGAGAATGTTCTGCTCTCTCATGAGCTTTTGTCTTTCTCTGTTGGGTTTGTTGACCATAATATCCAAGACATCCTGCCCGTTATTGGGAATGTCCACAACAAAGAACACTAGATCCTCCAGAAGCTTGGTGACTGCCCTGGAAACACACACAAACACATGCACATATGAACACAAACTCAGTATATGCAGAAATGAAAACAAAGATGAGAACATCATCCTTATACAGCATACACTAAAAACTATCAGTCTCAATGTCTTGATGCGTGCTCAATAATTCAGGTATGGAAATCACAAAAAAAGAGGTGAATCGGTTCAACTGGATCAGAAGTTTATTTAGAAACGTTTTGTCACTCATCAGGTGACTTCTTCAGTCTCGATCATTTTTCTGCATCACTTACCTCCTCTCATTCTGTGTAATGGTGCCTTTCTCTAGCTTGCCAGCAATAGAAGCCAGCACTTTACTGGCATCGTTGGCAAAGTCAAGGTCTCTCACTTCAGCAGGGGAGACTGGCACAATAGCAAATGCCTCTTTGTCCTCTTTGAGAGTGGAGGTACCAATCTGGAACAATGAAATGAAAAGACTGACTAAGAGGATGTCATGCAGTAAAGATATATCAAGAGTGTTTTTGGAGTACTTGCAGTTAGCTACTGGGGATGCTATCAGTCAGTCTTGAATCACACAGAGTAGGACACAGATGCAAGGGTCAAAGCACGACCACTAGTTGCTTTAGGTGCAAAGTGTAAGCTCACTCACACGAAGCATGACGGGCTTCTCCTCTTCCTTATCAATGGGATGGTTGGTGCTGTGCACCCATGTGTTAGTGCACAGGTGTCTGAGCCGGACATATGAGTTTCTAGAAGGGAAACAAACAAAAAACCAATAAACCTACCTCACAAACCCACATATATAGACACAAATACACAAATCCAAGTACATGCACAGATACATAAACCCACATACATTTACACATCCACAAACAAAATCCTAGAGCTCATCAGAGATAGGATATGGTGTCTCTATAATTGTTCTTTTTCCCCTAAAAAGGAAACCAGGCCATTCATTCAATCTAAGTATCTTAGAATAAGATGTGTTTTTACGTGTCACAATTAGTGCCCACATTGTGGAGGTGGACATGGACCTAGATGGAGTGTGGGAGAATAAGGCTGGATGCTCTCCCTGATGCCCTACAGTGGGATTAAACCCGTGACACTTGGCTTGTCAATTCCTGACACACCCACTCTACCGCTACTCCATCGCAGCCCCTAGTCTAAGTATTTTAGAATATTTTCTTTATTTAGACAGTAGGAAAGCCGAGAAGGAGATCTAGTGATGGCAGACACAGAGAGGAAGCTCTGCTGGCTGGGGTTGCACATGGAGTTCTAGGAACAAAGCATTTACCAACTATACTATGTGTGCAAACTGGGTCTGAAGTACGAAATTTCATCCAAATGAGACAAAAAGTATGATTATTGATTTGTATTACAACATTCTCACATATTAGCCTTCACACTGGGAGAACTGATTCCTGCAAAGTACAATAATCGTTGTGTGACAAGTAATAAAAGAAATGATGAGAGATTTGTTCAAGTCAAATGATATTCATGTCAGAGAAATAGTACAATAATAAATGTTCACCGTTTGAAATTAGAATTGTAACATTGAATGGCATTACTTTTCCATAGGCATCAAAAGTCGATATGTAATAGGACATCTCCATTTCAGTGCCTGACAATGTGTTCAATCTGCATGACATAATCTCTCTGAAACATCAGTTGACTTTTGCTTCCTCAGATGGCTTTCTCTTAAAGACTGCTGAATGAAAGACAAGAATGGATCAATTATGCACTAATCGAGTGTTTTGTGGCTTAAAGATGTTTTTGTAGGCCAAAAAGTGTACCTGCGTGTTACAGTAGGGCACAGAGTAAAATTTAAGGTACATGTTTTAAAATGCAGTGCAATGAAATTAACAGGTACCCTTAAAAACAGACAAACTCTGGTACACCCTCCATATAAACTGTAAATAAACAGAGTGCTAGAGTAGAAATACTTGGTCAATTACACATCCACCTGTCTTCATGCATGCTAATAATCCATGAAAGGAAATCACAGAAATCACATGACGTTTTTTGAAAGTTTAAGGCAATCCTTGCTAAAATGTCATCATGCAAAATCCAGGTAAAGAAATTGTGAAAGAGATTCGATTCTGTTCATCTAGATACAAGGTTAAGAGAAATGTTTCATTACTCCACTAAGTGACCTCTTCAGGCTCAGTTGACTTCAGGTATCCACACAACACATGATACCTGCAGTTGGCTGAGACTGAAGAGGTCACTTAATGGAATGATGAAACATTTCTCTGAACGTTGTATCCAAATGAACAGATTGAACTTTTTTTTTTCCAATTTCCTCATCTGGATTTTGAAAATGCATGACGACATTTGGCAAGGATTGCTGAAAACTTTTATGTGAATAAGGAAATGGCACATAAATTGGGAGACAACAGGAACCACCTGAGATTCAACCTCAGGTGCAGACAGAGTGCGATTACACGTACGCGCCTCCAAATTGAATCTTTGGTCAAGGGCCACTAAGCTAACAAGATCCTCCAGAAGGCAGAGCCAGCTGCAACAAATGAGTGAGAAACTAATTTTACCATCGACGCATTGAAAAGTCAAAGACCAGCAGATCCAAAAGAGACTCAAGTTGCATACAAAATGAGACCACTTTCCAACATGTAACCATGTTCACGTAGAAGACTAATCTACCACAACATAGAAATTCGAAAACCAGGTGGCAAAAGAAGTTCAACGTACTTGCTACACGCCAGAGACATCAGCAGATAATAGATGGTGCACTCAACGGCAGACCGAGAGATGGACGCCAGACACATGCCGACGATGTGGATAAGTGGGTGAAGAATGTCTCCAACAGACAACTCACCTAGGTGGAGAAAAACATACTTGCTGTCACGCCGAGGCAAATCCCACTAATGGAACGGATTACAGCCACGGAATCGGCGATCCGTAAAAACAACATCATAGATCTGAAAGCAGAGTAGCTACAGACGAACGTTCAGCCTACCTTAGCACTGCTAAGGCACCACCATCCAAAATCAGCAGATGAGAGCAATACTCTTAGTAAGGACAATAACATCATCACGCTCTGGCGGACAAAAGCAGATCTGAAATGGTAAATTCACTCATTTTTATAGATCTCTTTTCTGATCTATTAACCACTCGAAATGTTCTACAACGTATGCCTCAGATCTATCGAGCATGTGGGATTAAGGCTGAATGCTCTTTCCCTGACACCCCACAGTGGGATTGAATCAGCTACACCCAACTTGGAGACGCGCAAACTATCATTGTGCCACTGCAACCCCAGATGCACCATTTCATTAAACCAGACAGACTGTCATGTTAAAGTTATGTTCCTTAGCAGCTTGAATACTCATGAGCCCCTGAAATAGGACACAAGCATAAGGCTATAAGGCGAAGGTGATGGATTGTCTGAAGCTTTTAGAACAATCCAATAACAGTGACAGGATTTTGAACTAAGATTTTACTAAGGGGAAGCTACACTTGGTCCAGATGGTTTACCTAAAATGCCAAGATAGGATGTACCATTCTGGTCTATTGTTTGTATGATTAACTCAGAGTCCAATAACATCTCAAACATTTCGTGCATCTATTATTCTTACCCTTTGGTAGGCAGTAATGAACATCATATTCAGAACAATATGGATTTGGTAAATGAGGTGAGTGACAATATTATGGAGGGGCATGGGAAAAAATGGTCTCTTATGATGCTATGTCTCTCTTCCCATGTATTCCTGTTGATGAAGCAGTCGAGGTGGTCTGTATGAAATGACAAAATGACCCCATCCTTAGCAATAGTGCCACCGGTAACACTGAAAAAGCGTGTCTTACTCCTAAAGCTGTGTCTTCAGTCCACATACAGGGCAAAGTATTATAGGCAGATTGCAAGGGTGTGCAATGGGTTCCCCAGTTTTACCTATAGTGGCCAACTTGTATATGGAGAAAGTCGAAAAGAGGAATCTGAAATCTTATCCACACATCTCTAAGCCATTGGTTTACATTTGTGGATGACACCAGGGTTAAAATTAAATCTCAGGACCTAGCACTTTTCACCAAGCACATTAATTCGGTGGACAACCACATCAAATTCACCAGGGATGATGTGAAAAGGGTTAGGTTAGCCCCATTACACAGTGAAATTGCAAACTGATGATGGGGAGGCATACAACTGTTGATGTGTACCATAAACCAACTTGTACTTTTGGATCTTTTTTGGATTCCCTTATCCCCTATTCCCTTACTGATCATTACTTAAGGTTTGATTCATCACCCACTAGAGCACAAACTAGGAGTCATCAGGAAAGTATACCATCAAACTGACAACATCCTCACCAACACAGCAGTTGAGAAGAGGGAGACATCCTATATTAAACAGGCCCTGGTCAAGAGTGGTTATCCTACCTGGGTGTTTGTGAAAGCCTAACAGTGCACCAGCTGATCATAGAGTAGGACAACAACTTCCTTAACATAAACTGGCTAACTTATCAAGCCATAACTCGGCAGTCTACACCCATCTACAGGCCAGCGGCCACTCTTTCAAGGATGAGGATGTACACATCTTTGATAGGGAGGGGTACTGGTTTGAACAGAGAGTAAAGGAGGCCATCCATGTGAAGAGGGAAAATCCATCATAGAACCTAGGGGGGCTGAGAGAACAGCTGTAACCATCTTAAAATGCTGTGATTGCAATTATTTCCCAAACCTCTGTGAATATATAAAAAAGCTACTTAATGGCCACAAAAACTTGCATATGAAACCACATTTTGCTTTTTGTTGTTATGCCACTATATTGTTCATAAGGTTGAGGGATACCTAAAATCAGTTGAGACTGGAGATGTCACTTATATGAGTGACGAAATGTTTGTCTCAACCACTGTTTCTAGATGAACCGATTCAAACTTCCTGTGACATCCAGCTATATTTAAGCAGACAATTGGAAGTGCAGCAATTGTGTAATTTGCAGCTTCCTTGCGGGTAACATTTTAAGGCAATTTGAAGAAAATGGGTCTAAAAGTACAATTCTATGAAATCTTTGAGAAAAGCTATTGTCTTCCTTTTTTGAGCTTCATTCAATTCAACGGGTTTATTAAATCTGTGAAGGTTGCCCCCCCCCTGCAAAAAAACATTCAGGAAAACTGGCATTGTACCAAAGTAGAACAGAAAACGCTATTACTTGAATCAGTGAATTGCAACTACTTTTACTTGATTCTGCAACAAGTCTCACATAGATACAAACAAACACACACCCTAAAACGTCTGTTTAATGGGTTACAATTTGTCTCCACATTGTTGGGGTGGACACGGACGTAAATGGAGCATGGGGAATCAAGGCCGGATGCCCTTTTCTGACACCCCGCGATGGAAAATGTGCTCTATCACTGACCTACCACAGACACACACACCCCTTCATATGTGAATTCATTTTTCTTTCCATTGCCAGACATCATTGGGTAAACCAGTAAAATATAGATTGTGCAATTTTTTGCCAAAACCTTAAACTGCACCATACATGCACACATGCGAATGCGTGATATCAGAAGCAAGCTCTTAAGAAGCTCAATATTAAGTCTGAAAAAATATGATCTGGAACAGATCTCTGCTCATTTAAACCCAGTAGATCTCAACAGTGTTGAGTGTCAGTTGCAGATAACCTAGCTCACAAACAAACTTTCATATTTTAGATGTAACCACTGTAAGATGATTTTGATATAGAGGAGAATCCCCCCAAAAAACTTTATTCAGTTCATTTGACCATAATGTTTATCGAGACAAGTATTTCATCACTCACCCAAGTGACTTCTCCAATTCAATCCATAACTTGATTATTGAGCATGCAAAAGGATACACAGAGTGGAAATTCTCACTGTAGTTTTACCAAGACAGCATATTACATTACATGCATTTGGGAGACACTCTTATCCAGAGCGACATACAAGTGCATAGGATCAAGGTAAAAGGCACAGGGTGAGATCAGGGAATGAACAGTGTATGCTACAAATAACACAGTTCAGAGCAGGTTTGAGCTCATGAGGTTGGATACATTTCCATGTTAGAGGATGTTTCAGAAAAGTTGGCTGCTAATGTAGTGTGTTTAAGGGCTAGGGGTTAATGGTTTAATATAGTTCAAGTTAAATAAAGTCATTTGAATTGAATTGGCTTGGATTAGTTTTCTTTCTAGCACCTTCACCACAATCTCTCAGAATCTCTATATGTAATTACATTTGCAGAGATGTACTGAACACTTGATGAAAATACTAGTCTGGGAGCAACAGCTAAGACTTTTTTTCTTAAATCCACGTTGTGATCAACCTACCTGGGAACCAGCGAGTCTCCCCCTCTCAAGGTGGTGGGGTCAAGCTCAAATATAGAAGAGATGTCATTTCCATCGGGAACAGAGACCAGGGTGTACATCACCTTTTCCTGGGTATTTCTCACACGTGCACGCAAGGCCTCCTGCTCGGAGTCCAGCTAGAGTGATGGGGGAAAAAGAAAAAAATTTGATAAGATATATATAAACACACACACACACAGTCGGAATCAAAATTATTCAACCCCCACTGCAAATCATGTTTATTAGTCAAATCTAAAAACTAGCAGATGTTTACAAAAAAGCAGATCAAAATTGAACATTTTAAATAGCTCAACACAACTAATATAAAAGGTGGTTTCTCCAAATTCAACACAAAATGCTACTTTTAATAACTACTGCAGTCTCTAAATGATTCAACCCCCTGAATAGAATCTCTCAGAGATACTTTTGTAAATCAGGTGTGGTCTCAAGCAGACCAGATGCAACCAATCAAGGGCTTCATTAGTTGCATCAGATGTGGTTGAGATAGAAGGCCTCAAGTATCTGGACCGTTGACTGTGATATTTCATTACATGTTATAAATATGGCTAAGTCAAGAGAATTGACCAGAAAGTTCAGAGAAGAGATCATTTGCCTTGCACAAATGTAAGGCTATGTCTGGCTATGCATCGCGTTAGCAGGAGGTCATAACAGTAAAAGGGTGCTCTACCAAGTACTAAAGATGTTTGTCATGAGGGTGCTGAATGATTTTGAGACTGCAGTAGTCATTAAAAGTAGCATTTTGTGTTACATGTGGAGAAACCACCTGTAATATTAGTTGTGTTGAGCCATTTAAAATGTTCTTGTTTGATTTGTTTTGTAAACAGCTGCTAGTTTGTATATTTGACTAATAAACTTGATTTGCAGTGGGGGTTGAATAATTTTGATTGCAACTGTATATAAAATCAAGTGATTTATGTAAGTCTTGTGCACTATAAGCCCATTTTATTCTTCAGGCAATCATCAGCTTTAAATTACTTTGCTCTTTATTCGTTGAGCACACTCTCCTCCAGTGGGGGTTTTCTTGGGGAGAGAGAGACAGCGCTTCTTCAAGGAAACCGCCACCAATGGAGAACTTGATATCTCTCTCTCTATGTGTGTGTATAGATAGATATGTACACACACACACACACACACACAAGGAGAATCCACAGTAGCTCGGCAGTAGTGCACACGTCAGGAAATGACAAGCCAGACATCGTGGGTTTGAACCCAACATAGGCATCAAAATGGGGTTTCAGTCTTAATTCCCTGTAGTCCAGCTAGGTCCATGTCCATCCCCACAGTGTGAGAACTAATTTTGACACATTAAAACTGACCCTGACATACAAAATGTGACTCAGCGGTAGAGCATGCATCTCAATGTCAGACATTGTGGGTCCGATCCCACCACGGGGTATCAGTGCAAGCGCATCTGGCCCTAACCCCCCCTCCATCCCATGCTCAGTTAATCTTCACACAGCCACACAATGTAAAGTGTCTAGACTGGTCAATAGACTAGAAAAGTGCTATATAAGAAATAAGTCAATTTATCATTTCTTCAAGGCAACCAACAATGGAGAGCAAAGTGCTCAACAAACAAGGACCACCCTACCACCTGAGCTGTGCCAAAATTAAACACTTTTCTTTTTTATTTTCATTTTATCCCCCTTTTTCCCCTACCGTAATCCCCCGAGTGTCCTACAGCTGGGTCAGTCTCTTTGATACCCTCTAGATCATCAACAGGAAGGAGGAAGTGGTAGCATGTGTCTCCTCCAAGTCACATGACCACTAGCCCTCACTAGTCCACACATCATGGTCTGGTGGGGAAAGCACAGTGCTTGGCCGTCAGAGGAGATGGTGCAGTCAGCTTGACAGCAGGACTTCATGACCTGATTTCAGATAAGTGATTGACAGGTGTTTGAGGCGTGGCGTATCTCAGTGGGTAGAACAGCTGTCTGGAAGGTTGCAGGTCAATCCCCACACCTGCAGAGAAGCGTGTTAGAGTGTTTTGACACTGTCTTCTTAACTGCACGGCCCTGTGATAGACTGGCAACATGTCCAGCGTGTCAGGATGGGTTCTGGTCCCTTTTGACCTGACTTCGGATAAATGGATGGATGGGTGGATGGACAGTGGAGAGCCTTCAAATTGAATTTCAGAGCCCAGTGGCTCCGAAATTGTTCCCCTAACTGCTCTGCCCTGTAATAGACTGGTGACCTATACAGGGTGTACCCCACCTTTCACCCAATGAGAACTGAGATAGGCTCCAGTTCCCCCACCACCCGATTTCGGATAAGCGGTTGACGATGGATGGATGGATGGTAGGAATTTTCTTCCTGTAATTACAACAATATACCACAAAAATAGGAAGATGGTCACTAATGTCTGTTAATAGAAGCCCACTCTGTATTATTTCCCATAGTGTTTGTAAAGATATTATCTATTATAGTGGCAGTGTGAAGTGAATCTGCTTGGTTTGGTGATTGCTGGATATAAGCCCATACACTGGATTGATTATCTCTTCTGTCAGTTTATGTTTTTTGAGGTTTAGGAGGTCTATATTGAAATCACCACAGATGAACATAACTGTTTGTGTAGATTTTGTAGACATGCTTTCCATCCAGTCTTTAAATGTCTGAATATCTGATCCATGTACTCTATATACACAGCTTACAATTACATTTTTCATCTTTTCTATATAGATTTCCACTGTTATACCCTCAAATAAATCATCAACCACTGATTTCATATTTTCAATCATTTTATTTTTCAAACTTTTATCCATGTACATTGCAACTCCTCCACCATTCTTGTTATTTTTCTGTTCACATAACTGAGTTCATATCCATCCAGATCAAAATCTGATCCCTTCTCTTTACTAATCCAGGTTTCTGATATGGCTTTGATGTTGAAGGGAATCTTGAACTGTCTCAGATATTCTTTTATGTAATTAAAACTAGCATACAGGCTTCTACTATTGAAATGAATAATTGACATTTTATGCTCTGTTATATCCCATTTATTGAACTGATTTTCTGAGTAATAACTGCAGTGGTTGTTGATTTTACTAAATAGGTTGTTTTCCAGATCAGTCTTGTTTTCTATATCTTGTGTTTGGTGCTCCGTGTACACAAACATGTCCAGTCTCATCTGTTCAAGATCAACTGTCCGTGAAGGAAATGAGTGACTATCAGGTTTTGTCATGTTTAGTGGTATGTTCAGTCCGTGAGTTTTGTTAATTACCATGCTTGTTTCCTTCATATGTATTTGTCCAGTTCCCTGATGTCTCAGATGACCAATACCATAGCTTCTTCTGGTGTTCCTAGAAGTTTTATGAATATTTTACAATTTGGTCTCCAAGTGTTTTGGATTTTCCCATTCTTCCTTAGTAGTCCAGCATTTCTCGCAATGTCCGCACATCTTAATAATAATAATGATTCCCTTATCAGTCCCGCAAGAGGAAATGTGGATTTCTCTGCATTTTAACCCATCCTATTATATAGGAGCAGTGAGCTGCCAACATATGGTGCTCGGGGAGCAGTTAGGGGTTCAGTGTCTTACTCAAGGACACCTCGACATGCTGCATGCAGGACCGGGGTGAGATCCTGCAACCTTCCGATTGCTAGACCACCGCTCTACCCACTGAGCTATGCCGCCCCCTTTCCCTTTCTCAAGTGTTCATTCATATAAACATCAGAGCCTCTCAAATCTGATTATGTCTGCTTTACGTCTCCGAGGTAGACTGTGACAGGCTTCAATGTTATTGTTCTCCAGTATGATCCCTTTGGTCTGAAGGAAAGCAGTCAGCTTCTGCTACAATGGCTCAGCGTCTACTTCATTTATTTCTTTTCCATTCTTATTGACTTTTTCATTGTCATGAATATATTGAAAGGCATCATATTGAATTTATCTCACAGAGCAGCCAAAGACACAGTAAGCAAGATGTAAGATAATTGCACTCAAAAAAAGGAATCATAACATATTGCACATATCGAATAGTGGTGTTGTCATGGCAACACATATACACCGGTCTCATCAGTCAGTCACAGATGGCTGAACACAGTTACCACTACTATAATGAAACTAAAGACTTATTTTTCATCTGATATGGCATAAAACCTTCTCAGAAAGTTTATCGACTAGGTCCATATACATCTGAAAGGCTGATGTTTTAACAAGTAAGTTAATAGGGCAGCGGCTGAATTGTAATTTTAGGATTTTTTGTTGTTATTTTTTTGACAGAAGGTCACTTTAAAGTGAGTCTAGTCAGAAAGACCCCACGCTACACATGGAGCTTGGAGCAGCCAAGACACCAACCTGCCCACCCAACCCCC
>OMLC01093775.1:1954-15059 GCA_900302585.1 Regalecus glesne | reverse complement strand
CCCCCCCCCCCCCCCCAGGAGTGCTGTCAATTCCGTTCCCAGTATCAAATGATAAAGCTAAAGATTAGAAATGACAACCAGGATTTTAAATATGAGCCTCAGTATTGGAATGTCCTGATGCATGCTCAATGATCAAGTAAGGGAATCACAGAGAGGGTGAAGCAGGTCAGCTGAATAGGAAGTTTCTTCAGAAACGTTTCATTACTCAAACGGGTGACTTCTTCAGTCTGAGCGGACTGCAGCACCCCCCCCCTTTATTAACAATACATTGATACCACACCACAATAGGCTGGCTTCATACGCAAGTTGGTCATTGACTGCACGTTCAGTGGTAATGAGTACTATTCACAGAGGACTGGGGAATATTTGCAATCACAGCATTACAAGAAAACGACAGATGAACTCTCGAGTCACCACGCCTGTTCAAAGACGGTCCTTCCCTCTTAACATAAACGGTCCCTTTAACCCCCCTTTCAGTATTGGAATGTTAGTATGATAGTTCATGGTGCCATCCAACTGCCTCCAACATGTACATCTCTCCATCTAGAAGCTCGTGAAGTTTGCTGAGATACCGATGGTGATTAAAGCTTGAATCGCAGGCGAAACCCATCACAATGTAGACGGTTGGCAAGAGACAAGTATGAACGGCGCACATCGACCCAAATGGCAGGGATATTATAAAGTGCAATCAACCCATTAACTAACATGTGCCTTGCTAATCAGCTAGACACATGAATGAAACGACTGACTTTCTCTTGTTCTAATTGCTTGATTGAGCTTTGGTTGTTTGACATTTAGAAGCTACAAAATATTGCATAAAGAAGCACCAGGCAATCTAAGTGACTTTGCTGCTAAAGTAGCAGATAGGGGAAAATCCATTTGTACTTTTCATATTTAGTCCCCATGTTGTGGGGGAGGATATGTGGGGGATTAAGACCAGATTCCCTTCTTGATGCCCCGCTGTGGGTTTGAACCCGAAACATCTCACTCGTCCGTTCCCAAAGCTTGTGCTCTACCGCTGAGCTACCGTTACCCGCAGTAGATGGTAGATGGTATTTAGGTAAAAACAAGAGGAAGTATGATAAATTTAGGATTATTCTACTCGTGGAGAGGGACGAGTTTGAGCCCTTCATATTAACCTCATCACTATTGGGCCACACGTTACTTCTTGATAAATCTATGACTAAACATTGACCAAAGGGATAATCATTGATCAAAAATTCATGTTTTTTTGACAATTCCATAAAGTTGTGAATCATTCATAGTTTTTGCCATTGCATAGAGTAACTCTTAGTCCCTGATCAAACGGTCCATTAATCCTCCCCCCACGTCCACTTTTCAGTGGAGAACAAAATGTCGGCCAACATCCAGAGAGATTGGCTGGCGACTGACGAAAGCTGCATTTGAGATGAGGCAAGCCTGTAAGTGTTTACTGTAATGGCTGGTGTTTCCAGAAGGAGGGTGAGGCGTCCGGCTGAGAAGTACCAGGGCATTTTGTTCCAGACTGATAATAATCTAGTGATAATGGAGAGTAATGGGGAGAAAACCTAGAGAGATACCGAACGAACAAAGTTCATTGAGGGTAAAAAAAAAACCTTGGCATTCAGAGCATGTGGTATAAACTATATATTTCAAGCATTAGGGCTTATGTATATGGACATAGAGAATCGCTGAGAGCAGATATATAGAGAGAGAAACCAGAGACGACTAGGACCAAAAGCCCTCAGGCCCTGCCCAGCCAGAGCCCACAACAACACGCAGAACCAAACCAGGTCTACCGCTAACATGGAGGTCAAGTAGACGGAAGAAGAATAACTAGTGTCATAATTAAACCCATGCACACGCACAGATATTCACACACACACACACACCATGTAGCTGAATACACACACGGTTACAAAATACAATGTTCACACAGCTCAATGTTCTTACCTTTCTTGCAAGTCTATATTAAAGGTTTTACGTGTGCTATCTCTCTTTTGCAATGATCCCTTTTAGTGTGCGTGCAGACTATCCAATGCCCAAAGACTGAAGAGTTCCCTTTAAAGAGGGCATTCATCCTCAAACAAAAAGAAGTGGGGGGTAGAATACATCTGTCATCATCTTATAATGCTGTGATTGCAACTATTCCCCAATCCTCTGTGACTAGTACTCATTACCACCGAATCTCCAGTCAATGGCCAACTTGTACATGAACCCATCCTTTATTTTGGTTGGCATACAACTGTACCGTTTATAAGGGAGGGGATGCTGCAGTCAGCTCAGACTGGAGATCTCACCTGTTTGAGTGACGAAACCTTTCTGTATAAACTTCCGATACAGTTGAACCGATTCACCTTTTTGGTGATTCCCTTACCTGAATTATTGAACATGCACCCAAACAACCCTTCGACAACTGTTCACTGGGCAGCCTGCATACGAGCAACTCCGAGGCTTCTCTTACAGGAACACTTGGCAGATAGTTTTGTGTATTTGCCATCAACATCATTGAGCATGCATAAAGACAGAGAGAAATAATAGCACTATTTTAGAAACATAGTCACACCACTAGAGGTAGACATGCCAGAGGGCTAATAATTTGGTATATATCTGATATGCATAATCGAATTGACTCCTAAAAATTGGGAAATGTTACATATTCTTAAAGATAAAGAAAAATCCTATTAAGAAAAATAATGACCCATCTGTGCAATATATGTCCCAGATGTAAGTTCACCTGTCCCCATCTTACAATGCTGTGATTGCAACTATTCCCCAATCCTCTGTGACTAGTACACCTTGCCAATGTAAGTCTAGTTAATGGTCATGGTCACTTGCATATGAAGCAGATGGTTTTACGTCATGGCACGCCACTGTATTGTTTATTAGTGTGGAGAATCAGTCAGTTGAGACTGAAGATGTCACCTAGATGAGTGATGAAACCACCAAAAAAGTTGAATCAATTCATCTGAGCATAATGTTCAGTGAGAGAGACATTTTGTCACTCATCTGCATGTCCAGATGAATCGATTCAACTTTCCGAGGTATCCTTACTTGGGTTTTTTGAGTGTGCTCTGTAGATTATATATTCACAGAGCTTGACCCTTCCTGTCTCTGCTCTTTTACTGGAAAACCACCAACCCCTCTGTCGGATCCTAGCCAAATTACTCTATTATTAAAAGATTAGACATTAAAATGGCACATAAATAACCCAGCGAGCTGGAAATTCATATGAGACCAAAACGGTGCAGAACAATAACAGGAAGCAACTGATACCCCAAAAATCTAAATGCTCTTGGATGACGTCTTTGATTTTTATATAGTTCTACAGTGAAGAAAGCCTCAATCTAGCAATTTATTTTTAGAGCACCTACTTGCAGGGAACTGACGAACCAGAGGCAGTGGATTCGAGCCCACCACGGGGTGTCAGGAAGGTCATCAGGCCTTAATCTCCACACGCTCCGTCCAAGTCCAAGTCAGCCCTCACAACGTGGGGGACTTGTGACATGTAAAATGGGCCTCTCGTATTCAGGCAAACGGTAAAGGAGGCTCTCCTTAGTCATGCAACGTGGAATGTACCCTGGGTAGGGAGGGAAAAGGCTCCTGGGGAGATACCCAATTTGGAGGTATACATTCTAATGCTGAGCCCCCACACATGAGGAAACCCAGGCTCAAATAACAACACAATAAACGGGTACTGAAACCAAATGAGTAAGCAATCCACACAAACGCCGTGAATTAGCTTTATAAAACGGTCATAAATTAACAACTCATTTTAATACACAACACTACACCATTCATGTGAATGCAAACACAGAACGACCCCAAGTTCATGAGACGTTGACTAAATTGGAGCTTGCTATAAAAGGTCATCAAAATCCACTAGACTCTCCAGTTACTGAGTGGGAAATCCTGAAGAAGCTACAGGCCCTCAAATCAAAGGGAGTTTGTGGACCTGACGGTATCTTAAATAAAATGCAAAAAAAAAAATGAACATGAAATTCCAATTGGCTATGTTAAAACTACTCCATTTACTTCCAACTGTAGGTTATTTTCCTGACGGGGAATCATGGCCTAATATCCCTAATCTATAAAAACAGACGAACGTGACCCTAATAATCTCGGAGGCATTTGTTTGAACAGTAATCTGGTGAAGGCTTCCTGAAGTGTATTGAACATCCGTCGTCTGAACTTCCTTACCAAGCATAATGTCTTGAGCAAAAGCCAAATTGGATTTATGCCAAAACCTCATGCAACTCGTCGTGTTTACACCCTTCATACTCTCGTTGATAAACATGAGCAAAAAGGCCATGGTGGCACATTACTGATGCCTCACAGCGAGAATGTCCTGGTTGGTTCAAATCCGGTCCCAGGTCCTTTCTTTGTGGAGAATGCATGTTCTCTCTGTGTCTGTGTGGGTTTCCATTCGGGTGGTCCAGGCTCCTCCCACCATCAAAAAGACATGCAGGGACTACAAATGCGAATTAGCTTGAAGCTATAATCCAGTGTGGTGCGTCGAATGGTGACATTAGTGTAAAAAGCTGCACACAGCCCCTTTAAAAGAAAAAAAAAAAGACCAACATTTGTGATGATTTAATTGAATCCCAAAAGGCTTAAGATTCTATTTTGACATGCAAGCCTGTTCTAGTTATTGAGAGTGGAGAAGGGCGTTAAACATGTGATATTGTGAAATCGGTGTATTCTGGCAATATGTGCAGTGTAAAAATGGCAAAAACAAATTCTTGACTCAACGGTGAGGTGTTCGTCAGGGTTGTAATCTCGCCCCTGCACTCTTCAACACCTAGCTTGATGATTTAGCTACTTTAGTATAAATGTCCCCTGTCCCTGGTCTCCACCATCAGGAGGTGAAATTCGCAGATGAGCTGGTTCTGCAGTCCCCATAGTAGAAGCCCTACACCAGATCCCGGATCTGCTACATCACTACCAGACCTGGGCCCTGAGAGTAAACCCCAAAACAATCCAAAATCATGATATTCCAACAAAGATCCAGATCTCAGAATATTCTACTAGAGTTCTTCTCCATTGGTACAGAACATGCACACACTACACCTATTTAGGATCAAAACCAAGTGCTACTGGACATGTTCATCAGCTGAGAGAGAAAGCTTGCGGGGCTTCCTATGCCATTAAAACATGCAAACGGAAATACCAACTCGACTTGTGTTAAAACTAATTGAGTTGTGCTACTGAACCATTTGCTCTCTATGGCAGTGAGGTGTGGGGTCCACTCACAAAAGCAGACTTTACTCAATGGGACAAACACTCCATAGACACCCTGCATGCAGAGCTCTTCAAGATGTCTATAGGAAAGCTATAAATAATGCATGTAGGGCAGATTTGGGCTCATACCCGTTACATTACAGGCATTTAGCAGACGCTCTTATCCAGAGCGACGTACAACAGCTAATAGTAAAAATACAAATAAAAATACTCATTAACTTTTGGAAACACCTAAAACTTGCTAACTCCCTTGTCATATCATTACCAAGCCCTACAATGCCAAGAGCTGAGGAGTAATAGAAAGCCCCATATTCAAGTGGTCCTGATGCTGAGACCTCAAAACTTCTCTATTAACATAGCTTAGGGAGAGAACACACCACCAATCAAACGGAGTCAAAATACGAAACGGTTAAAACTACACCACCTGTTTGTTGGCAATCACAAAGCAAATCCCAGAGCAAGATGAATGCTGCCTGGCTCTAAATGGACAGTTCTCCATAGCAGACTGTTTGACCATGGTGACTGATGAACGGTTAAAAGGAACCTTGACAAAGTACAGACTGAGGGAGCACAGCCTTACTATTGAGAAGGGGAGACGGAGGGAAAAACCTGCACTGCAAAGACCACGCTCGTATTCAGTGAGCCTGCAGCAGAGCTACATCTCACCACCACACGGGAACAGCATAAAACATTTTGAGAAGCATGTTTTTTTAAGATAAATGCAAATTAATAGCCAAATGTTTTCTTAACTTATCAGATGAAGGGGAAACGACCAGTTCTCCTCGGACTCAGAAAGCTGTACACTAGCAGCAGTCTGATGTGGCTGAGGGACAGTCACCTGACATGTGGCTGATATATTTGGTGACAGTTTAATTGTTTTGTTTTCAACTATATTCCTTTGCTGAACTATGCTTCTGTGCTATGAAACGATTTCTAATCACCGTCTGGCTTTTCAAAGTGAAATGCTTGTTTTGGCCAGTGTGTAGAGTGTTATGTTATGCCAATAAAGCCATCAGAATTGAATTATAATTTAATTGAGAGAGATGGGGGGTGGGCAAGGGAAGAAGAAATGCTGAGGAGATTGTTAATTTATGTTTGGTTGTTTAGCACTTTCACCAGCCATTGCTCGCAGATATCAAACAAAAGAGAAGTCACTCAATGAATTCTCTCTATTTCATGCTTGTCCAGAATCTTATTGGCGTTTCCAATTGTGGACACACACACACACCAGATTCTTTCCACATTGGGAAGCATCTTGATACCAGAGAGAAGCCAGCAAACATGGCAAAGCATAAATATCATATGTCACATTGCACCTTGTTCTGTGCCAAGCAGCAGGTATCGGAAACAGAAGTGATAATATACCTGTACAGGAAGGGAAGGTAACATAAGCAGAGATGCAAAGATAGCAGGACTAATTTGTGAGTGAGAGAACGAGAGGAGGAGGAGGGAGCACCAAGTATTTTTCAGACAAGCGACAGATGGCACCACTATTTACAGATGCCCTAGGCACAAGTGTGTGAGAGAAAGATGCTTTAACTTGTATAAAGACCTTTATTGACATCGCATAAGATTTCCTCCACTCTACCACTTCATTATGAATCGGTCGACAAAAACCCCAAAATAAAATCTCTGGTATCATCATAGACTCCCTAAAATCATTTGCATACACTGTAAATGTCCCACACACTGCCCCCCCACACACACACACACACAAAATGGCTATAATAAAAATAATTTAGAACAAGGGAACCCATCTGATCCCCACAGAGTCTGTATTACTGGTCAGGGTGTAAAAACATGCCGTATCCTCAGACAAGCTGCCGCCAAACCCTTCAGACTCAAAACCACATCAGTCCAGTCCTGAACTGAATTCTTATTCTTGCTTATCTTCCGGATCACAGGCTTAGCCTCTCCCAACAGAAAATTGACTTGGACCAGAAGCAGCCTTTACCTTATTATGTTTTTGGACCCGAACAAGAGAACTCCTCTCCTAAAGTTCCCTCACATTCCTGCAGTGCTCTAAATAAACCTAGTAACCAATGACAGGAGACCACAAAATGCTGTTTCCTGTTGTGCAGGACATTCATCCATGGTGCTTGGATCCAGATGAGCTTCATGTCTGTTCTGTTCAACTTGTGGTCCATGAATAATCCTCCACTGGATGTCTGCGTTCAGGAGGCCTATATGGGACCCACCAGTCCACCTTGACTCCTCGGGTGAAGGTTGAGGACCTTCACACAGCTAAAATAAACGTTTTCTTCCCTCAAAAGCTGAGAGAGAGAATCTGACTCTAAATCCACAGGACACCATAGCAGATGATGTGAGCATGGTGACTGATCACCAACTAAGAAGAACCCTGACAAGGCCCACACTGAGTGAGCAAAGCCTTGCTATTGGGAAAGGGAGACACGGGCAAACCTGTGTGCCTGCAGAACAAAGGCTGTGCTCCCACTGCCCCCTCAGTGAGCCTGAGACAGAGCTACACTTCCTCACCACATGTGAACAATACACACACCTGAGAGAAACAGGTTTCAACTATTGGAACAACAAAGAAAAGGCTTCCTTGATTTACTGGATGAGGAGAAACTAGCAGTCCTACTAGTGGAGGAGCCAGCAGCTGTAGGTTAGCAGCAGCCTATTGGCTGCCTGCTATAAGACGAGGGACAGTGAGGGACAGTCAGCTGAGTCATCTTGATATGCTTGGCAATGGTTTGTTGTTTCATTATCTTGTTTCTTTGTTTCTATGTACAGTATTTGTTTTCTGCATTCTGTTAGTGTGTTTGTAGTTCATGTTTAATATGTAAAATGATACGTCATGTCAATTAAGCCATTTTTGAATTGACAGAGAGAGATAGGTGAGTGTGTATATATTTCCAGATCTCAGTAAACTTTGTATTCAGATGCTTCTTGCTGCACAAACACCTTTTGTAGATGTAACAATGATGCCAATGAAAGCAGACTGAACTGTGAAGCAGCCTTACCCCAACTAACTGTGACAAGAGGTGAATTTGTTTACTGTTGCGAGGCTAAGAAGTGAGAGGCAAAGAGGAGAAGGAATAAATGTGTAGATAATCTCATCTTCTATATTCTTAAGCCAATCTATTACCCCAGTCGGTGGCTTTCATATTTACATTCACGTTTTCAATCGTTTTCCTTGGGACTTATTTTTCGATTTCCAGTTTGATGAGGTTGATAAGTTTACATGTTGGCTTTTTCGCAAAGTTTGGTCCATGGTCTTTCAGTGTGATAAAGGCTTGGTTCCAGTCCTTGGTCCCCTTTGGGCTTTCTAACTTTAGATCAAAGGGGGTTTTAAAAATAATATTTTAGAGTTATGGCTCTTACAAAGAAATCCACAGCTTCTCTGTTTGACCTGGTGACATTTTCTAGCAGTTCATGTTATTTCTCGGGTTTTAGTTTGTAGAAGTTGGTTGTTTTATCTGCTGCAGTGAACAGAGTGTCTTCTTTTATCTCTTTTGAATTGCTGTGCAATATCTTTTGGAATGGTTTATTTGGGGGTTTAAATTTGACATTCTGTATTATTTCTACCATACCATTTTTTTCCTCCTTATTTGTTGAAAATTCTCCCCTCTGTTGGTGGTTTCCTTGAAGAAGTTATTCCTGCCCCTTAACCTGTTGAGCAGTTTGGTAGCAAGCATGGAACTAGTGAATTTCTGCTACTCGACAAAGAAAATTCCAGCTCCCACACAGAGACCGTCTGATTTCAAAGACCAATAAGTTCATAAGAACAGTAACATGGGGAGCTTTCTTCTTTCTAAATCAGGACAATTGATAGAAAAAAAACAAAATATGGATTCAGATCAGCCAAATCCCTGCTGTGTATCCTAGAACTGAAACCCTTAGAAGACGGTATGCTGGAAATAATACAGAACATTTCTGCATTGTGTGCACTGTGGGAAATTGGCGTTACATTTATACATTGTGTTTGGGAGGGTGGCAATAATGAGAAATTCTAGAGAGAGGTGATCATAAAATCGTGATCATTTTGTCTTTAAATAACCCATCCAGATCCCTGAGAGGATGTTGGTAATCATGCATCTGACTTCTCAATTTGAGAATTAAAGAATATAAATTTGATGGTTTTACTATACTGCGGGCAAATTATTGATTGCGTTCAACTGGAAGAACACTGTCGCACCTACAATCGGTGCTTGGATTAAGAATATGGCACACGGAGTCTCATTAGAGGGAATAACACGTACCTAGAAAAACAAGCTGGGTGTTTGAGGGAATCTGGAAACCATTCATTGACTTGATAAAGGATGGAGGTATAGGGGGGCTCGTACAGGAGGAGAACTCGGGACAGGGTACTTAAAGAATATAGGGTTCAAAGGTAAAGAGTAGAGCCAAGAAGGGGATGGAGGCGTGCTTTGAAATATTGCCGTGATGTTTTGTCTATGTATGGTTTCATTTTGTTACTACCATTGAATTGTATGATTGATTTTGTCATGTGTTATGTTCATTCCAGCTCTAAATAGAAGAGATGTCAAGGGAGAGACTGAGTGTTAGGGGCTGGGGGGCATGTTTTTTTGTTAAAGTTAAAATTGGCAGTGTCATTTGATGCTGATGTGTATGAACAGAAAATAGCTAAGGATGGTATATATAAAAAGAAATAATACAGAACATTAAATTTAAACTCCCCGACAATTCCAAAAGATACTGCACAGCAATTCAAAGAAGATAAAAGAAGACGCACTCCGATAAGATGACCAACTTCGACAAACTACAACCCGAGAAATAAGATGGACTAAGTTAAAAGTATCACCAAGTCATACAAAAAGGCCGTGGATTCCTCTGTAAGAGGAGAGGTCTGTTCTCCGTCTCACCTTTACCACCACCCCCCACGTTGTGGGGATGGACACAGACTGAGGTGGAGGATTAAAGCCAGATGCCCTTCCTCACTGGTGGATCAGAACTCCCTACCTCTGCGTCATCAGTACTCGAAGCTAGCACGCTAACTACTGAACTACTGCGCCCCCTTCCCCCCAAGAGACATCTATAAAAGATTTTTTTAAATAACTGAGACTAAAAGTTGGACAGCCATATGGACACTGCAGCCCAGAACCAAGATCTTTATCGTACTGAAACACTATAAACTGAACTTTGCTAAGAAGTCAAACATGGAGATTTATCAACCCTACCAACTGGAAATCAGAGAAATGTTTTTTTTTAAATATCGTTGAAAACATGGATGAAAATGTTTTGAAGAAAGTCCCCTTACACCAGTGGAAAAACACCTGCCAGTTTTACCTCCGTTAGCAAGGAATTACTATCAAAAGCCACTGATTTTGGCTCAAACGGATGTATATGTCCAAGCAAGAAGGAGACAAACCATGTGAAGGAATCATTCTTCTACCACAGTGGAAACCCAGGGCAGAACAAGACGTAATGGGAAGCTTGACATAACCGAGGGCAGCTTTGACAGAGCAGAAACTTGTGAATTGATAAACTTGTTGATGTCCACTGCAAAAGGCAGGCATCAATGTTGGACTCTGTGGGGATGTTGGACCAGTGATTTGTAACTAAACACCAAGAGAGGTTGAACAAATCAAGGGAAAAATGTGCAAAAATGTTCTTTAGCAATGGAATTAAACATACAATAGAAGCAGGCAAGAAATATATTGGCCATCTAGACCTGTCATTGTATCTTAAGAATGCCGCATCCAAAACACATGTGAAACCCAGTAACACACCTCAATATGTCCATATAGAAAGCAATCATCCACCCTCCATCTTGACGAATATTCAATAGAAGACTCTAACGTATCATCATCTAAATCTATCATCTACCAAGCAACAGTAGAAAGAAAAGATCATTATAAAAGTGAAACATACGTTGGGCTAAAAGACGGTCCATTTAAAGACCGGGCCTGGAAAGCCCTCTGAAAGTACAATGCCTATTCTACTAGTAGTACCATGTGTAAACTAGGTTTGTGAGAGAACAGCTTCATTGCTTGTAAGCCTAAAACGTCAACCTTAAATGATAGAAATGAATCGGCCAGCAGCTGTAGACACGGAATGAAGCACATACCGTGTAATGATGAATAAGATGAGACCCATTGACTTGGTATGTGTACACTATCCAGTGTGACCTCCCCCTCACTGAGTTGAACGCGTGAAGTACGTAACGTGACATAAACACAGAAGTAGTGGATGTATGTATTCAGATCCTTTTCATTGTGAGGCTCACTTGGAAGCTGCTGATTGTGTGAAGCAAGAAACAGGCTTGAACTGACTAAGACGTCTTCTACGTCACCTGAATTTCAGATTTATTCCACCTGTGTGTGTGTGTGTGTGTGTGTGTACATTGGGGGAAATAAGTATTTCACCCACTAGTAAAACATGACCCAGTACTTGGTGGAGAAACCCTTGTTGGCAAGCACAGTGGTCAAATGTTCCTTGTAGTTGGTCACTAAATTTCCACAGATCCCAGGAGGGACTCTGGCCCACTCTTCTTTGCAGATCCTCTCCAAATCCTTAAGGTTTGTAGGTTGTTGCTTGGCAACTTGAGGCTTCAGCTCCCTCCACAGATTCTCTACCAGATTAAGGACCAGAGACTGACTAGGCCACTTCATGACCTTAATGTGCTTCTTCTTGAGCCACTTCTTTGTTGTCTTAGCTGTATGTTTTGGGTCATGGTCATTCTGGAACACCCATCCATGACCCATTTTCAGTGTCCTGGCAGAGAGAAGGAGATTCTTACCCAAGATTTCCTGATACACGGCCCCATTCATTGCCCCCTCAATCCAGTGGAGTCACCCTGTCCTCTTAACAGAGAAACTGCCCCAAGGCATAATGTTTCCACCACTACGCTTGATGGTGGGGATGATGTTTTTTGGGTCCAAGTGCTCATTGGCAAACTTCAGATGGGGCTAGAAATGTGCCTTCTTGAGCAGGGGGACTTAGTGGGCACTACAGGATTTCAATCCATTACAGTGTAGGGGGTTACCATTGGTCATCTTGGTGACTGTTGTCCCAGTTGCCTTGAGATCATCAACAAGCTCCTGCTGTGTAGTTCTGGGTTGTTCCCTCCCCTTTCTCATGATCAGGTTCACTCCACCAGGTGAGATCTTGTGTGGAGCCCCAGGCTGAGGGAGATTGATGGTCAATCGGTGTTTCTTCTATTTTCTAATTATCACACCAACAGTTGACTACTTTTCACCAAGCTGCTCCCCAATGGTCTTGTAGCCCATTCCAGTCTTGTGCAGGGCTACAATTTGGTCCCTGATGTCCTGAGACAATTCATTGGTCTGGCCCATTGTGGAGAGGTTGGAATCTGATGAATTGATAGATTCTGTGGACAGGTGTCTTTTATACAGGTAACAAGTACTTAATTAGGAGTACTAATTAAGTAAGAGGACTAATCTGTGTGCCTCCTGGTCACACAACTGGTCTGTGGGAGGCAGAATTCTTGCTGCATTGTAGGGGGAGAAATACTTATTTTCCTCAATAAAACACAAATAAATCTTTAAAATTCATATACTGGGATTTTCCGGGGATTTTCTTTTATTCTGTCCTCTCCGTTGGGGCGGCATAGCTCAGTGGGTAGACCGGTCGTCTAGTAATCAGAAGGTTCCAGGTTTAATCCCCGGTCCTGCGTACAGCATGTCGAGGTGTCCTTGAGCAAGACACTTAACCCCTAAATGCTCCCCGAGCGCCATATGTTGGCAGCTCACTGCTCCTATACAATAGGTTGGGTCAAAAATGCAGAGAACAAATTTCCCCTTGCGGGACTGATGAGGGAATCATTATTATTATTATTATTATTAGATTCCAACCTCTCCACCTTGGGCAAGTCCAAAGAATTGTCTAAGGACATCAGGGACAAAATTGTAGCCCTGCACAAGACTGGAATGGGCAACAA
>OMLC01093731.1:3029-13758 GCA_900302585.1 Regalecus glesne | reverse complement strand
ATATATACCACAATATATTGTCCTGTACCAGTTGTAATAACGGTAATGAGGATGACCTCCTTTCTAGGGAAAGTGCACATTAATGAACATTTAGAATATAATCCCACCAGCTAAAGCCATCAGGTAAATGTTCCTCTGTTGTTCCTAACAGTTAGGTGTTCAGTGTCTTGCTCAAGGACACGTCGACAGTGGCTTTACTGGTTTTCAAACCATACATGATTTCAGAAATCATAACCATTTCCACAAATATTGCTGTTTTCACCTTTCTCGAATTGGGTTTCAAGAAGAATGACGCTGAGCTTCGACATCAGCGGTGCTGAACAGCGGCGGAAAGGCTCTGGTTATATTTTGTGTAATTCTGCGAGATCTCCGTTCCTCTGGTGAACTTGACAGTAAGGATGAACAAAAGCCACACGAGGAGAGAGACGGTGCTGCAACTAGGCAAATCACCGAAAGCGCTACCTAGGCACACTTCTAATAAGGGTTGTCTTCTATGTACGCCCATGTCCACACTATCACTGAAAGAAGGGAGAGGAGGCCAAGTCGAGCGCATCCAAGAAGCAGAATCAATGGCGTTACAGTAGGTTTTATTAAAATATTTACATTTGCTGCTGATGTGTGTGTGTGTGTGTGGGTATGCAAATCAGACGTATGCCCTGTGGACAGCTGGATTGAGATGACTCATTCCTGCAACATGTCCTTGATTGGGATTTGCTCGGAGGCGGAGAAACTGCATCATCCCAGTGGCCTTTCTTTTAATCCACTGCAGCAGAGCTCCATAATGAAGCATTTTGTGTTTTGCTTATTTGAAAAGCATCAAACCATACAGAATGCATAGATCCCTGCAAAATGAAAGACCCAGTCGGCTGACTGTAATGCATTCAGAGAGGGCTCGGACAACATGGGAAATGTGCAGTAAATCAATGAGACACACTTCTGCCGGTGTTGCCGCTGAATAAATAGATTTCCAAAGCATTGATTATTTCACTACATCAAGGCCCACTTTTAAGAAATCTGCTCATCCGTCTCCTTCATAACACGCATTTGATTGACAAGTTGTTTGCAAGCAAATGTTGGAGAGAGGAATGAGAGAACCATTAGCATGGCCCGTCTGACACGGACACTATAGCATGTGCTAAAGAGCAGATTTCTCTGTATAGTCCTGTTGGCAAAAAAACAGAAAAAAGTCATCTTTAGACTTGCGGTGCATATCTGCCTCGTTAAAATAACCCAGAGGAGATGACACCATACACCTGCCTTCAAAATAGGTTTATGCCAAGATCATCCATCCGTCCATCCATCCGTCCATCCATCCGTCCATCCATCCATCCATCCATCCATCCATCCATCCATCATCAACCACTTGACCAAAGTAGGGTTTAGAAGTGATGCTGCAGGCCTAAGTGTCTTGCTCGAGGACACTTTGATATGCTTTCTACAGGGGCTGGGGGTCAAACCACGAAGCCTCGGCGTACTAGACGACAATGGTCGCCATGACAGAGTATACAATTATAGTGCCTCACATTATCGTCGTGTCTTGACCAAAGAACCGGCAACATGACGAGTGTATGACCCCGTCCAATGATATGTGTAGGTGCTGCCTTTCATGATCTTACACGAGTTCGTAGGTCATCGTTTAAGAGGGTCAAGAAACTGTCCAGGCCTCTTGGTTAAGTGAAGGGAAAGTACTCTGCTTCATTCTCCTCTGACGGCCAAGCACTGTGCTTTCCCCACCAGACCATGATGTGTGGACTAGTGAGGGCTAGTGGTCATGTGACTTGGAGGAGACACATGCTACCACTTCTTCCTTCCTGTTGATGTTCTACAGGGTATCAGAGAGACTGACCCAGTAGTAGAACACTCAGGGGAATTGTGTGTGGGGCGGAAAGCGGATAATTTTATTTTTGTTTAAAGAAAAAAGAAATTCCTTAGGCTGTTATGGCAAGTGCTACTAGGGAATGCTAACCTAGCATAGCTTAAGCAGCTACTCACTGGGTTGCTCAAATGCCAGCGCTATTTCTTGCCAACATCTGGCCTATCTTTTCCGACCCTGTCGTGGTTCTCTGTCGAGGAAACGTCCTAGAGACAGGGGTATTGTTGCCACTGCTCAACAGACCTTCCCACACTTTGTCGGTCCTTCTGAGATCAGCAACAGAAGCGTCTCTTTCTCTTTGTCAAGTACCCATGTGCACCAGAGAGCATCCTGTCATCTTATTGGTCAACATCAAGGAACGTGTCATAGGAGTTGTCAGACTAGGTGGGAAAATGCAAAGAAATGGAAATCCTACAGTTTTCACGGGGGTGTTGAGGGGCGTCCCAGACCAGGAAGGTACAGATAGCAACACGTACTTTGTTCTCCATCTTGACCAAATCACACCGACTCCAGGAGTGTAATGGAGACTCAAGGAAATGAGGATTTCTCTGCATTTTAACCTATCGTATAGGAGCAGTGAGCTGCCACCATGTGGTGGTCGGGGAGCAGTTAGGGGTTCAGCGCCTTGCTCAAGGGCACCTCCACATACTCTCCGCAGGACCGGGGATCGAACCTGTAACCCTCCGATTGCCAGACGACCGCACTACCTACTGAGCTGTGCCTCCCTAAAGACTGACTTTTCATTTATTTGTGATGCCTCGAAGTTTTGTGTTGGGTTCTGTGAGTGTATACGGTCGTACAAGAATCATTTAATAAATCTGAAGATAGCTAATGACTCAAAAGATATGGGGAAAAAAAGGCTTTTAATAGTCAGCAGATGATCCAGCAGGAAGACTGGTGGTGACAGTTGACGGTGTTCGTGAGACGGTGACGGCTAGCGTGAGTCATGCAGATCACCAGAACTAATGCCAGGAAACAACCTAATGATAGTGGACTTCATATATGGTTTTTATCCTTGACATCCGGTGGAAGGTCCAGAAAGTCACCGCATTCGTTGTTGGCCTCGGTTGTGATTTTTAAGACCATTGCAGGGGTTTTTCTGTGCGTTTCATTCGGTTAATTGATACAGAACACCAAGAGAAGTCGAGCAAATCAAGAAGGAAACACGCAAAATGTTCTCCAGAAGTGGACTTTGAATTAGAATAGAATAAACAAGAGATGTGTTGAAGCATGAAACAGATTTGTACCGACCAAGATTGAAAGAAATCACTTGATTACTGGATCAGTTTGGTTCTTACTTGTTGGGCACCCTCCCCTCCGTCGGCGGGTTCCGTGAAGAAGTTTTATCCCATCCATCCGATCTCAGCTGCTTATCCCACATTGGGTTGCGGGTTGCGCTGAGGCCCATATTCAAAGCTGTAGCAATCGATTCAAACAGCCTTCACATAGATCAGTCCAGATTTCAGGCAAGATTCAGTGGAGACGTGACTCCACTGTTTTCAGTTTTCGGTCTTAAAGTCATGTCTGAGTCATAGCTGCTCTCGAGATTTCAATTCAACGTTTTATCAGGTGAGCCAGGATTGGTTGATAATGAAGGCGTTATTAGTGACGTGCTGGAAGAGGATGCAGTGGCACACATGGGATGAGAAGCCGGATAACAGGGAAGCCAGATGTGTTCCTTGTGTGTGTGTGTGTGTGTGTGTGTGTGTTAAAGACTCATCGCACACTCGGCTCGAGCTCCATATAGATTCCTGTGTGCAGTCACTACAGGTGAGCCATTGTGTTGCCTTGCCTATTCAGGGACTGATTTAAATGAGCTGAACTGCATACAGCCCAGCTAATTTGAAATCTAATTTGAAAATTGACATACCCCCTCCCACACCTTTCAGACGAGAGGAGTCAGGAGATTGCCAAATGGAAGACACCTACATTATCAGTGAGGCCTGCTGCAGGGAAATGATTTTTTTTTTTTCGAGATGGGGGGAAAGTTTGAGAAACTAAGTTCTTTCCATGCAAAGTGCCATCACAAATACTTTGCATTGCAAATAACAATCCGTCACGGAGGGAAGAGTGGCTCGGCCATTACCACTGTTGCCTCACAGCAAGAAGCTCCCGGGTTCCTCCGACCATCATAAAGACATGCATGTCAGGGTTAATACTTCTGCCTGTGCCCCTGAGCAAGGCAATAGGAGAAAGAACTCGAGTTCGGAAGGTTGCAGGTTTAAGCCCCGCACCTGTAGAGAAGCATGTCCTTGATCAAGACACTGTTCCCCTAGTTGCTCCGTCCTGTGATGGATTGGCGACCCTCCAAGGGTGTGTCCCCGCCTTTCGCCCAATGAGAATTGAGATAGGCTCGGCAAGCTATATGCAGGACCGGGGATCGATCCTGTAACCTTCTGATTGCCAGACGACAGCTCTACCCACTGATCTATGCCGCCCCAACTAAAATGGATTTTGTGGGATTAAGGCACGATTCCCTCGCTGATGCCCTGTAGTGGGTTTAACTTTAACATCTGGCTCATTAGTTCCTGATGTTTGCATTCTACCACCGAGTTACCACAGCCCAAATACCCCAATACTGAAGTTATTAAAAACCAATTGCTCTCTTTCTGGAAGCTAATCACGTTCTTTCTCTTATTATTTCCTGGTGTGTGTGCTCAGCAGCTTAGCTACAGCAACCCCTTCAAAGTTCCTCATCCATCCATCTGTCCATCGTCACCGCTTGTGCAGGGCCGGATCACGGGGTCATGGCCGGGCTTATCCCAGCACTCACCAGGCGAGGGGCAGGGAAACACCTTGGACGGGTTGCCATTCTCTCTCAGGGCTTGAACAGTTGGGGGTTCAGCGCCTTGCTCAAGGACACTTCGACACATTCTTCCTCCATCTTTTAAGTCCATCATAATTCCGTCATCTTCTCTCGGTGTCTTATTCTGTACTCACGTCCTCCATTGCACGTCTGTCGGTCCTGGGAGAGAGGTCCTTCCTCTGGTGCTCTCCCTGTGGTTGCTTCCTGTTCTTTCTCCCTGTTAAAGGGGTTCATGGGAGTTGGCCCTTATCTGACGTGAGGGGGTTAAGGACAGCATGTGTAGCTATAAACCCCACCAAAGAACATTTGTAATTTGCGATAACGGGCTATACAAATGAAATTGACTCGACTTGACTCGCTCCATCTCGTGGGCACAGCCTCCTGCCTGCTAACACAATAAAGCTGTTCCAGTAAAACACTTGGCTCCAAATCCCCTCAAATATCTTCTTGAACTTATTAAACGGTCTCCATAATGACTGCTGTCGCCCACCTCTGCCCGGCCGTCGCATCGAGCGGCTGCGCAGAGCTCATGGGCACTCGTACGCACTCGGTGCCGCTCGCTAATGGTTAGCTGGCCATAGGCTCTCTGTTTACATTGTATCTGTGTCATAGCGTGTTGTGTGAAGCTCACAACACATCCTGGATAAGCACTAATGCGGAGCCGTGGGAGATATTTGGCTTGAAGGTGGGGCTGAATTGGCCCTGTCATCCCCTGCTTGAGGCTCGTATTGTTGCTATTGAAAAACGGCCTGGATGAGCTATAGTGGGAGGCAGGTGCAGCATACCTCTCAAATGCTTTTGTCAATAAGCCGTGCTTTTATTTCATCCCTCCAGCAGCCAGTTTAGTACCCGGGCCCGTTTGTGAACATGTTCGGACAGTTTGTTGTCTTGATTCTCTTAAAATGACTTTTAATGCACGCTGGGAAATCCTGCTGGATTTGCTCTTTTTACGCTGAATATGTTGTGACACCGCCTCCATGAAATGTTCAAAGCAGTGTCTCATAAGGACGTAGCTCCGACATTGTTGAGCTGCGTGTTTTGGAGCAAAGTGGATGAAAGTTCATTTTGGGAAACGTCTCCCAAACAAGAATCGGTCCCATTTCGGTTCTATTTGGTCTTGATGAGCGCTCGGCAGTCTGGCCGAGGCACTCCCGGAGAGGTGAATCAGTTCATGTGGACACGACGCTCGGCGGCGGGAGAGACGTTTCATCCCTCATCTCAGTGACGTCTCCGCTCTCAGCCGACCGCGGGCGCCCCCACCGCCCAGATCAACAGTACGGCCACACACGTCTCACCCACAACATCTGGCTCGTCACTTCCCGAAGCGTGCGCGGAGCTATCGCCGCTTCCTCTCTTTCTCTGAGGTTGGTGTGGGTTGGAATACTCTACCCTCAGTAGCCTGCACACCTCCCTCTGTTCCACGGCGAGACGTGTGCGGAGCATCGGAGGGCTGATTATAGAGCCCATCTTGGAAAGGCCTCGGGCATCAACCCTCTCACAACATGGAGCATGAAGGACAGCCCGATCTTAAACCCTTCACTCTCCCTCCCTCCCTCCATCCTTCACCCCCTCCGTTAGCCCCGTCCCACCCTCCATGTTTCCCTCCTTCCCTCCCATTCTGTTTTCCTTTATTTCTCGGAGTATTGTCCATCCGGCCTTCAAACAACCAGAAGCGTCTCCTTAGATGCCACCGCATCTCTTCCTATTACCATGCCCTCCACCATGGGGTCTTCAATTAGCTCGACTCCCCCTTACACTGCCTAATGGACTTGGCCCTGTTCTGCCTTTGTCTTGCTTTAGTAGCATGAAATTCACCTTCGGGAGAGGAAGCCATCTCTCCAGATGCCTCTTTACATTCTGTGAATATACTTACAGGATTCCAGCATCCCCTTTCAGTTTCATCTCCGTTTCATCCGGGCTATATATAGTTTGCATTGTTTCCTGTGCGCTGTATTGACAATGGTGTTACACTTAAGAGAAAGCTTTCAGAGGAAGCGCCAACGGAGCGTATAGTCATCTTGAATAGATCAGCTGCATCATGTTTGACCTTATTTCTCAGTTGTTCTTGTTAAAGCGAGTTTAGGGGGCCACGGTAGCTCAGTGGGAGAGCGCGCGGCTTCGGGAACCGACGAGCCAGAGGCAGCAGGCTCAAACCCACCACGGGGCATCGGGAAGGGCATCCAGCCCTAAATCCCCCAAGATGCATCTGAGTCCATGTCCACTCAGAACGCGAGGACCGATTGTAATGGAGGTCCGTGTTACGTGTCGCCGTAAGGCCCACGTTGTGGGGCGGAGGTGGATTTAGATGGGGCGTGGGGGATTGAGGCCAGATGCCCTTCCTGATGCCCCGGGGTGGGTTTGAACCCGCTCCCTCTGGCTCGTCGGTTCCCGAAGTAAGAAGTCTAACCACTGAAGTACCACAGCCCTGGTAGACCACCTACCACATGAGGCTGAGCCCTCCCCCCAGTTGCCCGGGTTCAAGCCTGACCCTTCGTAACACGTGTTCCTGCTCTCTCTCTCTCTCCCCTGGCTTTCCTGTTTCTATCAAATAGAGGTAGAACGTATATAAAGAGGACCCCTGTCTGTCCCTGTCCCTTGTTTTTTATGTCCCTAGTCTGCTTTCCCATTTGCTGCTCATAACACCACACATGTCCCCTTGTGGGACTAATAAGTGAAGATCTTGTCTTATCTTGTCATAAAGCCTTCTAAGGGCCTTTTCCCTTTATTCAGACCGCATTTCTTCACACGTACTGTGATTTTGTGTCAAATTCCACAGTTGGCGTGTTTGAAAAGCAGCGTCACCCGGTCTCTGGTCAGATGCGGGAGAGGAGGACACGTGTTCCGAGTCGTGATTGACAGATTTAATGGGTTTTCGATAGCTGTGTCACAAATAGCTGCGGAATTGCATGAACCCCGAGTAAAGCCTGACACGGACATTGAGTCATCATTACTCACCATGTCATGCAGCGGTTAAGTGGAGCTCTGAATGTGTAAAGTGGAGTTCAGGAGCAGCAGCGTCTGCTGTGAGAAATCCGCAGAAACGTCTGAGCTGAAATTTCTTTCTGCGTTTTTTTTGTTGTTACTTTTGATATCTGAGGGATTTTTTTCTCCATCCGGTAGAAATCCGACATTCGCTTCAGAATGATGGATTTCTCTCGAAAATGTCTCCCATAAAATGGAAAGAGAACCTGAGGAAGAGGAGGAGGAGGAGAAGAAGAAGCTTCGTTTACCTGTCATTGTACATTCATAGGACGAATTGTGTCCTCTGGATTTAACCCATCCGAGTGTAGAGGAGCAGTTGGTGGTTTAGTGTCTTGCTCATGGACACGTTGACCCGCTTTCTACATGGGTTAGGAATTGAACCAGCGATCTCCGATGACGAGATGACCGCTTAACCCCCTGAGGTATGCTGCCCCTGGAATAGCTCTGGGAGAGTTCTGGAGCCGTATTGATTAGATGAAAATTTTGTTGAAAATATTGAAGTTTAATTCCCATTTAAACACGTCCATGCCAGTAACTCAGCCCTGTTCCACCGACATGTGAGACCCCTTAAGACTGGAGAAGACCGCCGGGACCCTGCTCTGCTCGGACACTGTGACGGACCACTTCATCCCTGTCCCTCCTCCGTTAGCGGGAGAGGTAGGCGGAGTAGAGAGCGAGTAGAAATCCAGACGCAACTGAAGATGGGAGCCAACTGCAGCTATGTGAGGCTGGTGAATCCCTCCGGTGGTCTGCAGCTGACGAGAGGCCTTACATTCTGTAGGTTGTCATCGGACCCCGCCCCTCCTAACTTGGCGTTCGGCGGGTTCCGGTCAGAGCACGGCCTATCAGAGAATGCACAATAAGGTTATGCTAGCATGGCCGCGCGAAGGGCGATGGGAAGGCTGAGGGTGGCGGATGGAGATCCTGGGGGTTTATCTGTGTCTCGGGTCTTGTTTTGTATGGATCGCTAAGATGGTGAACACCTGGAACGGAGTCCGGCCACTTGTACAAGAAATAGAGACACGACTGAGCCCGCGTGGCGCAACTTGATGAACGAGCCGCTGTGGAGGGCTGCAGATGTGGACTCCATGCTGGGGGCTGGAAGGAAAATGTGGTGTTCCTGTACTGGAGGAACGTTTCACCAAGCCCCGTGTGGTTCCCTTCTCCTGTACCGCGGAAGGCTGAGAGTGGGTTCTGGTAGCAGCCTTGGTCTTACTTATCATTTCCCTCATGTCATCCTCTCAATACACAGTCGGAAGGAGGGCAGGGGACCATGGCGGCACGCGGCCTACGTGTGATTTGTATGAAGTGGTCCAGGTCGGCTTCCTGAAGCTGCCTCAGAGAAGACAGAAAATGGTGGTCTGTCCAGACCAACAGGCTCCAGAGCAGGAGCGGCACCGTTTCTGGCTTTCCTGATGACAGGAGACGGTGTTGTGTGTTTGCAGATGCAGACCGGACTGCTGTTGGGCCACACATGTCGTAGCATGTGATCCAGCATCAGTGGGCTCTGCCAGCTCTTGTGACACTGTAATAACAAACAACACAACAGAGAACAGCCACAGCGACACATGTGCCCGTGCTCACGTTTCCCACTTTAAAAGTGTCCCGAAAAGGCTCTGCAGGTAGATTTGAACCCACAGGCAGGTTCGCCTCCTGTCATTTTGTTGACGGCAGTGTTCAGGTGGGTGTTTGTCTGCAGGCAGACGGACCCTGTGCACAGCAGAGGAGACGTAGCTCAGTGAATCTCTAACCTGCAAGGCAGAAGCCGCCCGTTCGGCAGGGGTGGGGGTGAAGAGTGATGACTCATGCACGCACCAGAGGAGTCTCCTTCTCCATCTCTTTCAATACCCGGTCACCTCTCTCCCAGGTGTCACTCCGTACCGTCGCAGCAGATCCCCACTGAGCTTTATGTTCCTCTTGCAGTCGGTGTGCTCGCCGCATATGATGATAACTCTGTAGGTTTAGTTGATTTGGGGGTATTACCATAATATTCCACACAAATATGATTGCTTTTTAGGGGATTTTCATACAGCCGGAGATGGGCCAACTGCAGGTTTGGTCCCAACTTGATGTTTTTGGACTTCACACGATCGATTCTCACTGAATCTGAATCTTGATAAGTTGATCTTTTTTGTTTTTGTTCAGTAATTTGCACGTTTCATAACCTCCGTTTCTCCAGAGGTTCACATTATTGAGGCTCCTCCTGAGTAATTGGGTGTACGCATGCAAGTTTTTTTTACATTACACAAGTGCCGTGAGGTGGGAGGGGCTTGCTTTGAGATTTCTTCTTCTGTCCTGTTGATGTCGTTTATCTGTAATACAAAAGCTCCTCAGATATTTAACACCGTCAGAATACGTGGTGGCTTTGTGTGCCGAGGCTTTCTGCTCAGATCGGGATATAAACAGTGTTGGTGATTCATGGGGCCCTCACGGGCTAAATCTAATTCTTCCAAGGTCTGTGATTTAATTGCTTTTTTGATTCCTTTCGCTAAAGGACAGAGCAGCCAGCTGATCACCAGGAATGCCACTTTTTGCCTTGTTAGTCACAGAGCCTAGAAATGGATTTATTGGCTTCCAGTTTTACAGGAAGCGTTTGCGTCTCGCATACATGCTCCTCCTGAGATCTCCCTCAGTCACCACCATGTGTGTAAGAGCCGGTCTCAGGACTCCCTGCTGTGGGCGGAAGGTTGACAAGAGCTTTATGAAGAGGAGGACAGGGACAGGAGTTTTTGATGGTGCTGGTAACATCTAGAAACATCTCCAGGGGCATTGATGGAGCAATATATCTCCCCTCCCCATTTCCTCTGTCCTCCCTCATACCGCTCGGTGATATCGAAACACGATCTGGAGCGACGAGGAAGAGGCAGTTGTTTATTAAAGCCGATCATTCCATGGAAATATTTAAGCGGGCATAAAATCACGACGGATCCGTTCGGGCACCCTAGGTTGATATTTTGTTTCATTCTGTTTGGAAAAGGTGGACGTGCTCTTGGTGACGAATGAGATTTACGACAGCTGTGGCGATGCACGTCTTTACACGGCAGGACATTGTTAAAGCGGGGGGGGGG